>PVKM010052412.1:0-10251 GCA_004027735.1 Carollia perspicillata
GCTGCTCAAACCCAGTGACTCAATTTTTAAAAGCTGAATGTGCCCCAGGCACAGCCCCTTGCCTTTAGCAGCAAGGACAACACGCCATCTAGTGTCTGTGAGGTGAATCTCATATTGGCGGACCTGCGGGAGTAGAGCCTGGTATCTGAAAGGCTCTTAGATTGTCAGGTGGTCCAGCCGAGGTTCAGAGAGGGAGAATAACCAACCTAAAGGCACACAGCAAGTTAGTATCCAGTCTCCGGGATCATGATGCAGCAAAACCGTGCTTCCCAAACTCCCCTGGTGCTCTGGGGAAGCGCCATGTCTGGAAGCAGCTCTTGTTTCTAGTAATTGTGAAAGTAAAGGAAGGGTCCCTTTTGCAGGATACCTCATCTCCCTAGCACTGCACCCTTCATTCTGTTTACCATTTTTGAATAGGTAAAGGTACGCATGGTATAAAGTCCAAGAGGTACAAAAGAGTATGCAGTGGAAAGTCAGACTCTCACCCCAGCCTCCACCACCCAGATGCAACCAGGGTCATCAGTTCTTACATGTCTGTCCAGAGACCATATGTTTTAAACTGTTTTCTTAAATTTTTGCACAAATGGTAGCCTTTCCTACACAGGACACAAGTTGTCTTGGAGGTCACTGTACATCAGCATGTAAGAGCATTCTTTGGTCTTGGCTGGTGTGGCTCAGTGGATTGAGTGCTGTCCTGCAAACAAAAGGTCACCAGTTCGATTCCCAGTCAGCACATGAGTCTGGGATTCAGACAAGGTCCCCAGTTGGAAGCATAAGAGAGACAACCAACTCATGTATCTCTCACACATCTATGTTTCTCTCCTCCTTCTTTCTCCCTCCCTTCTCCTATCTGTATAAATAGATAAATAAATAAACATGTTTAAAAAGAGCATCCTCTGTAAATCCACATGGTATTCCTTGTAGGGTATGTGGAGGTCCTATCACTTATTTAACTCCTTTCCTTTTGATGGACCTATGTTGCTGTGACAAACACACATGGGAAAGCCTCTAGAACAGGAAGTGGAACGGCTGAGATTCTCACTTATGATTCACTGTGGTCTCACACACCAGAAAACGCCACGTAATCAGAGTGTAAATGCTTACGGCCTCATTACCTCCTGTAAAGCAAGTCAAGAGGCGAACAGTCCCAGGGCACGTGACAGCTCCACCCTGCGGCAATGGGCGAGCTCTGTCTGACCCTGCGACCCTGCCCTCCTCGGAGGCTGCGCAGCCTTAATCCCTGCCGCCGGTGTGCAGGGTGTCTCCTCCAGCCTGGCCGACACCACATCGCCACGTTTTGTTTAACGTCTAACAACTGTGTAGGTGAAAAGGGTATTCCTTGTACTTTTAACTTCCGTTTTTCTTACTAGTAAAGTCAAGTGAAGTGTTTTCTTTTCCATGGATTGTCTGGTTATAGTCGTCGTCCATTTTCCTTTTGTGTTTCCGGTCTCGTTTGTATTCAATGTTTTAATACTTTCATTAAGATATAATTCACATGTGAGCGAATTTATACACATAAAGTGTACAGTTCAGTGGTTTTAGTGTAGTCACAGCCATTGCCGCCATTTCGTTTTAGAACATCTTGTCTTCCCCACGAAAAGGAACCCCGTACTCAGTCCACCACGATGCAGTGACCGCTGATCTTTCTCCGCAGTTTAGCGTATTCTGGACAGATCACACAAACGTAATCATACGCAGCGCGGTCCTGCGCGAGTGGCTTCTTTCATCTAGCCTAACGTTTTCGTGTTTCAGCCATGTCGTAACACGTATCAGCATTTCAGTCCTTTGTGTTGTTGATTAATATTCCATTGTGTGAATATTCCATGAATATTGCATTTCATTTTGTTTATCCACTCAGCAGTTGATGGACCTGTCGGTTGTTCCTGCTCTTTGGCTATCACGAATAACACTGCTCTAAATATTCACGTACCAGTTTTGCTTTGAACCTATGTTTTCATTTCTCCTTAGTACCGACTCAGAGCGGAATTGCTGGGTCATACGGCAAGTCCACATTCCACCTTTTGAGGAACTGCTGGACTGTTTTCCAAAGCAGCTGCCCCATTTTACATGCCCACCAGCCGTGCACGAGGGTTCCAATTTCTCCACATCCTCTTTAACACTTATTATTTCTCATTTCTTCCATTACAGCCAAGTGGTCGTTGTGATTTGATTTGCACTTCTCTAATGGCTCAGTGTGGTTGGGCGTCTTTTCATGTGCCATTTGAATACCCACTTTGGAGAAATGTCTATCTGTCATACTGATTGTTAAGGCCTCTTTATAGGTCGAGGAAATGAGCCCTTTAACTACAACATGAGTTGCAAATATTTTTCACAGACTCTCATATATCTCTGATTCTATGTCTTTTCCCTTTTGCAAACTTTGGTATCCTACTTGGGAAGACCTTTCCCACTGCACAACTATTACTGTTTTTGTTTTTTTAATTGCTTTCCATATTTTCCTCTAGAAAATTTACAGTTTAATTTTTTTCCAGTCAAGTCTCTTCTCAAACCGAAAGCTTTTGGTGTAAGGTGAGAGGCACAAATACAAACTTCCTTTTTTCAGATAGCTACCATATTATCCCAATACTGTTCCAATGATCCCTACCCATTTGAAATGCCATGCTTTTACTAACTAAATTCCTACCTGTATTTGGGAGAAATCGTGAACTTGCTACTCTTTTCCATTTACTTACCTGTATGTCCACATATCAGTATCATAAAGATTGCATATTTAACTTTTTATTCTGGAAAATTTCAAACGTGCAGAAAGTTCTAGAAAATAGTACAATGAGCCTCCACATACCTAAAACTCAGCTTCAACAGCCATCATCTTTCTGCCTTCCTTGTCTCCTATTTTTGCTTTTTGGTTTTTCCTTTTGTTTCCTTTTTCTTTTTCTTTTTCTACAGTTGTCTTAGTCGGCTCAGGCTGCCGTAACAAACTACCGGAGACTGGGTAGTTTAAGAACAGTTCCAGGGGCTGCTCAGTGCAAGTTCAAGGTGCTGGCCCATCTGTCTGCCGCAGAGAACTCTCGCCTTGCACTGCGGGTGCCATCTTCTCAGTCCGCCCTCGCAGGGCCTCTCTCGCATGTGCAGGTGGAGAGATCGCTCTCCCTTCTCCTTGTTACCAGGCTGCTAATCCCATCACCAGGGCTCCACCCTCTAAACTAATATAACCCGGATTGCTTCCCAAAGGCCCCACCTCCAAACACCATCACAAAAGGGGTTAGGGCTTCAGTAAATGAATGTTGGGGAGACATAAACATTCAGGCCATAACAGACATTTTAAAGCAAATCATTTCACCAGCAATCGCTTCACTCTTTGATAGCTAAAGCTTTGTTTGATGTAATCAAGAAGCCTCTATCACAATGTGGTAGACAGAATAACGGCCCCCCTGAAGACACTCAGGTCCTAATTCCCAAAATGTGTTACTGAAACTGGAAAAGCCGGTGTTTGTGCCTCTTATCACCACCAGAACCAATAAGCAGAGACAGGGATTGAATCTTTAATCTTTATGGGTGCTTTATTCACATGTCCTGCGATCTGAGAAGGCGATGAGTTATGCACCCTAACAGACCATCTTAAATTCCATTTTAAACTGACCCTTTTTATAAGGAGAAGAAAAGAGTAGGTAAGGGATTTGGAATTCAGGGGGTAAGTTAATCAGACAAAAGCTGCAGCATCCTTTCATCTGAGTCCTGGGAGGCAGTCTTCATGTGCCGGGCAGTGGGTGTCTCACCGTGGAGCACAATGGCTCAGATACAATCTCAAATTGCTTGCGGTGCTCCTGGGGCACGAAGGTGGAACTGCTTATGGTCTCCTGGAGCCAGGGTGGGTCACCCCTTCAGTTCCTGAAACAACAGCTTTTTATAAGCTGTTGATTACTAAGCTTATTAGCTATTACCTAAACTAAAATTTTCTAACTCTCGCGTCCCCCATCATTGCCTTACGCAGCCTCTGCAAAGGGACTTTGCAGATGTGATTAAACTAAGGCTCTTGAGATGGGGGGTTAGCCTGGGTTAGCCAGATGCAGCCAATGTAATCACAAGGATTTTGTCTTTGTAAAATGGAGGTAACCCTGGCCGGTGTGGCTCAGTGGATTGAGTGCCAGGCTGCAAACCAAAGGGTTACTGGTTCGATCCCCAATCAGGGAACATACCTGGGTTGCCAGCCAGGTCCCCAGTAGGGGGTGCAGGAGAGGCAACCACATATTGATGTTTTTCTTCCTTTCTTTCTCCCTGCCTTCCCCTCTCTCTAAAAATAAATAATAAAATCTTTTATAAACATTTGTTTAATGGAGGCAAAAGGGCCAGACTCAGAGAATATACGACCAGAGAAACAAAGGCCTGAGCGATGTGGGGCCAGCAGCTGGGGACACAGGCAGCCTCTAGACTCTGGAAAAAGCCAGGAAACAGATTCCCCTGCAGGGGTGTCCAACCTTTTGGCGTCTCTGGGCCACACTGGAAGAAGAAGAGTTGTCTTGGGCCACCCATTAAATACATTGTGACACATAATCACACACAAAAAAATCTCGTATTGTTTTAAGTAAATGTACGATTTTGTGTTGGGCCATGTTCACAGCTACCCTGGGCTGCACACGGCTCACGGATGTAGGCGGGACACCCCGACTGAGCCTCCAGAAGGAATATAGTTCTGATGTCATGCCAGAAACCACATTTCAGACTTCTCCCCTACAGAACAGTACGATAATAAATTTGTGTCCTTGTAAACCACCATGTTTGCGGTGTTTTGTTAAAGTGGCAACTGAAAACTAACACAACCAGTAAAATTAGCAACAACTCCCTTTCCTGGGAGACCAAGTTCAGTGCCTCCCAGATATTTCAAAAATACTTTTTTTTTCAGTCGTCTGTTCGTAGGTCGTATCATTTTTAATGTTATGAAGCATTTAGAGGCCCGACCAATATTTTATTACTATCCAGATTAAGCTAAATTAATACAACACTGCATCCGAATAAATAAATAAATAATAGTGTCCACCCGTCACTCACTACCGACGAGGGCACGTCGCCTCCTTTCTGGGACAAAGCTTTCTCATCCAAACAGCAAGAGGGTTGGACTGGATCATGTGTCCTCCGGGGGACCCATGCCTGGGCTGCGTGGGCGCTGAGAGGACCCCGAAACTGCGCAAGAGGGCAGAGCTCTCCGCGCTGCCTGCCTCAGAATCCCCTGCAGATGCCGCTGTCCCTCATCTCTAATCGGAAGGGCGTTACACGCAGGGACCTGAGGGTTCCCCAGTGCGAGGCTCGCCTCCAATAGCACTGGTGTCGATTTAGAGACGTCACAGAGGCAGAGAAAGAGAATACCATGAGCTTACTCGACGGCGTAATCAAAGGAAGCCGTTTGCCTGAGACGCTCGGATTCGAGGCCCCTGACGTCACGGTCCACCTGCTCTGAGCGCTGGGTGCCCGGCCGGCAAGGCTGTCAGCCTGAGTAAATGAAACCCGGGATGCTCGATTACACTTGAGTTTCAGATAAATAGTAAACCATTGTTTGGCTTAACTATATTCCCAGGTGATATTGAGGATATACTTGTATTGAAACAATTATGCATCTTCATTTCTTATCTGAATCGAATTTAAGCAGAAGTCCTGGTTTTATCTGGATCTGGCTTGATCCTGCTCCCAGGAGACCAAGGCAAACTCGGGCTTCCAGGATCCAGGGACCCACCCCAAGGCTAATTCATATTAAGAAACAAAGGCAAAGGAGAAAGTTTTGAGAGGGACCTTATGAAGGCCTGAAGCTAGAAGGAACAGGTAACTCCTGATCTAATCATAGTCACCATAGAAACAAACCATAAAATCCACCAGAAGGACCTGGTAAACAATATCTACCTCCTCCCACCAAGACCGACCATCCACATTCCCTTCCCTGGCTGGGTCCTGCCAGGCCTGGTTTCACTGTCCCAATGTCTCCCCAGGAGACAGCCAGGACCTACCTTGCCTTCCTCCTCCTGAGGCCCCAGCTCCTCTTCCCAGCCACAGCCTCTGATGGCTGCCCCGCAGTGCCCACGGTGTTGGGAGAAAGAGGCAACTGGATACACAGTCCTGTGCCAAAGAAAAAACAGAACCAGACAGTAGTAGCTAAAGCAACAAAAATGATATTGCAGTAGGGGGAAAGAGACCTCAGTCTCTGCAGGGCCGTCCAGAGCTCAGTCCCAAATGCAGCCTGGGCAGGTGTCATTTACAGCTGAATATCAGGGTGGGGTCAATGGAGGGAAATTTTGAAGAGGGAACAGGTCAACGGTGCTAAACGGACCCAACATGATCCATGCTGACGGCAGGCCGGGGTCATCAGACATCGCCGTGGGGACGGTGGAGGATGAGATGAGAAGGTGATCAGACGGGGAGGCGAGGGTTTAACTGACTTCGCAGGGTTCTTGCTAAAACTGGATTTTGTAAGCACACAGATGGGTCGAAGAGAAGGCTCAGGAGCTTGACTAAAATTCTGTCAATCAACAAATCTGTCACCTGCCCATCACATCCTGCCAGAGGAACAGGCTACCCAGGAGGGAAATAGCCCAAGGACAAACGGCAAACACTTGTTCTAAACAAAACGGGTCTGGCCGGACTGTCTCTGTCCTTCCCAGGATAAAATAACCCTCAGCTAATCCAGGATGTGATTAAATTGATTGAGGAAATGTTCAGTCTTTCAGACGAGCCACAGGCTGGCAGTAAGCTTTGAATACAAATGCAGGGGTTTGCAGGGATGTGTTTTATTTGACTCTGGAAATTAGAGGCTCTTCTGAGGGGAGCATACAAATTTGTTCAAAATGTCCCTGACTTTGGGAGAAAAGGCACTAACACAAGTCCTGAGGAGTGCCCTTTAATGCCCAGCCTGGGGTCCTTCCTGAACCGATCCCCTAGACCAGCCCTGATCTCACGGCAACTGAACTAACGCTCCCGTGGCCACCCCCAGCCCCCCAGAGCATTTCCACTTCTGTCCTCCTTCCGTCCCAAGCTGCGAATAGTATTCCTCCTGTTTTACAAACAGGAAAGTAGCGCTTTGAGTGAGGGAACCACGGTCACTTTGCTCAAAGTAACAGATCCCTTTCAGCCTGAAGCAGCCCTCCCTCTCTCCCCTGGTCTGGACAACTTGCTCAGATGTCATTTCCATGCGTGAAGATTCTGTACTCTTGGGGGCACATGGAGAAATTTCCATCTCTGTCCACCACCCCACCCTTTATGTTCAGCAAATTACCTCCCTTGGCTGAAAATTTGCTCCCTTGCATGTAACTCCAGCCTTCGTGGTCTGCAGGCAAACTGTAGTCCTTAATCAGGACAGTCACATCTGAGCGGTTAGGAAGCACCACACAAAGGGGCTGGCCCACCTCTGACCTTCCACACTTGATCTTAGCCAAAAGGCCGAAAAGCGACCTACCTCTGACCTTCTAAAAAGACTCAGCAAGGCCTCAGGTTCGCGTCGTGGGTATGTTATTTAATCCGGGAAATCACAGCTTCTACATTTATGAGGCAAATTTATATCCAACATATACATTAACCTCTATCCCTGAATTCAATTAAATAATAATCCAAAGGATTTTGCAAAACCTGAGTATGAACATACCTCCTCTGCCAATCCTTCTCTACTGCTCTCAGGTTTCCTGTGTCCAGAGGCTGCGAGGCCTTAACCCCAGGCTCACAGCTACTTGAGGACACTAATGTCAACCCTGATTTTCACCTATAAAGCCCCGTCTAGCCAGGCTGGCAAAGACCGGGAGCATCACTGTAGGTCATTCCCCATGATGTCCACGTGGTGGTCTTTGCCCCACATGACCGTCTTCTCCACCTAGAGCAACTCCGTTGCTCCGTCAAGCCCCTGCTCGAATCCCCCCTGATCTCCAGTGCACAGGGCGGCTATGAGAACAGAGGTCACAGCGGTCAAACTCCCTGCACAGGCGGACACAGACGGGGGGGGGGGAGGGGGGTGCCGGTTCCCGCATAGCTCTGATTGTCACTGCCATGCCCTCCCCCCCACCTCTCCTGAAGAACCCCGTGCTATCCCAGCTCCTTCTGCCTCCTCTACGTTGCTATGTGGTCACCCCGGTGCTCACCCCTCTCCTCCATAAAATTCCAAACTCCTTGAGGGCTGTCTTTAGGGTCTCGCATCTGACTCTGGGCCTGGTACTTAGTGGACTAAATGTACATTTCCAAACAAACCCTCCTGTCTCCTGGCTCCAGGGACAGCAGTTTGATGAATGGTCAGAACCTGGTAATATATTAAAATTCATTTTATGATGTGGCTATAGAGACAGACAAAGACTGGGCTACTAGTGACATCATGTCGGGCTGGTGACACCATCAATCATTAGTCATTTTTACTTCAAGATAGTGCCCTTAGCTTGGACACAGGGGGAAGGTGGTCCAGAGACCCACAGAGCATGTCACCGTGACCTGTAGGAACTGCCTCCAGAAGTGATGGGGCTGTCCAGCCGATGTGGACTGCACCAGCCCACCCCATGCAACGGAAGCTCTGCTTCATTCATCTCTACGGGCCCCAGAGTCTCAGTAATTATTTTTGGATAACTGAATTAATTCCTTTTAAATTACATGAAACTCCTGATATTGTTGAGGACAAGAAGCTCAGAAGAAACCTCCTCTGAGTCTCCCATTTTCCCCGCTGACTTGCGAGAACAGGCTCTGGAGAAGGAAAGTGCCCAGATGGTCTGCGGACCAGACGCTCTCCACACCCACTCACACACCTCTGTGCCATTCCCTCCTTTGGGAAACCCCTTCCCTGTCTATCAGGTGACCTCCTACATCAGGTCTCCCTGCAATAAAAGGGCCTTGTGCAGTCCCTTGAGGGTTTTTCTGCTTCAATATTGGTCATTTTCACAAGTTCAGCCTTAGGGGTAGATAAGCAGGAAGAGTTGGCAGACAGGCCCTATCTCTGCAACTTTAGTAACAAAATCTGCAGTGATGGGGGAAAACGTGCCCACTGGGTTTGAGGCAGTTCCTGGAAGGCCCTGGGCTCCAACTTGTGGTGTGACAGGCATGGGGCGCAGACTAAAAACCTGGAGAGAACAGAGTGCAGGCGGGGCCCGAAAACCAGGAGTAGGGTTGTAAAAGCAGGAGAGTTTCTGCAAACAAACCTAGGTCTTTCCACCGCGATTGCCACTGAGCAGCAGCAGGGACCGACGAAGAAGCAGTGGACTGAATAATCTGCATGCCACTCCTCACCCCATCATTCACTAGCGTGATCATAAGCAAATCACTGGGCTGCTCTAAATTTCGTTTCCTTGGCTATAATATGGTCTCACAGTGAGCGGGGACTAGCTTCCTACACGACTTTTCTAGAAGATGTGAGCAACACCGCGGGCTGGGATCCCTAGAGACAATTCCCAGGCCTCCTGGGAGTTCCCGGGGTTCCATGTGGAGAAGAGATTCCCACACACTGGACAGGAACACTTTGTAGTTTGCCTCTGACATGATTCAGCTCAGCCTCTCTAAACGGTTTGCAAAACGCTCTAACATCCAAGATGCATGCTCATTGCATCGTCCCATCAGTTTCTTTTACAAAGGAGGAGGCCAGGCCCCGTGGGAAACAGAGCGCCGGGCCCCAGCCCTGGAGAGTTTGGGCACCTGGGCCGGGCAAGCGCAGCTGCCCCACCCAGCGCCCTCCTGGGGAGGAGCGGGGGGCGGGGCGAGCTGGCAGGGGGCGGGACCCGCGCGTGTCACGTGAGGCCCGGCCCGGAAGCGCTAGCCCCGGGACCCCCGAGTGACCGGGTCAGGGGCTGTAGTTTCGAGTGATCGTGGAGGTCGCGGGGGTCCCTGCAGTGTCGCGCTCCCCTCCTCCGCTGCCATGGCCTGGACCAAGTACCAGCTGTTCCTGGCCGGGCTTATGCTCGTCACCGGCTCCATCAACACGCTCTCAGCAAAGTGAGTTCATTCCCAGCGGGGAGAGGAGGGGGCTCTGCTGGGCCTGCCACAGCCCACGCGGGTGCTGGCGACCCCCGCGCACCTTCCCCATCCTACGCCTCAGCTCTCCCCCTCCCATCTTCACCCGCTCGTCCAGTTTCTCCGGTCGGTTCACTTGGTTTATGTACATCCCAGGGGTACTGAGGCCTGGGGAACTGCGGAGCGGGTTCATGCCCCCATCTGGAGAACCGGAGCCCCGGCTTTGACTCGCTGTGTACCTGACCCTGGCGAGTCACCTTACGCCCCCGCGCCTTAGTTTCCTCATCTTTGAACGAGAGACTTAGATCCGTTCCTCTCCAGAACCCCTTTCAATGGTGG
>PVKM010052413.1:0-10229 GCA_004027735.1 Carollia perspicillata
TGCTACAGGATTCCTACTGGCTGAACTGTGAAGAATTTGATTCGAATGTGCACATTTTAGGTGTCCAGCAAATTTTTGTTAAAAATAAATTAATAAACACATGCTTTCATCATTGAAAACTTTCACAAGCTGAGAGACAATGTGGTCCACGTGTCCCCAGGGTTAGTCCTGTTATTTTCTTTATCAGGATTTCCTTGGAGTTGAAGTGTCTGTTAAGCACGGGCTTGAGTGTCCTTCACATCCGG
This sequence comes from Carollia perspicillata, assembly GCA_004027735.1. Classification (NCBI taxonomy): domain Eukaryota; kingdom Metazoa; phylum Chordata; class Mammalia; order Chiroptera; family Phyllostomidae; genus Carollia; species Carollia perspicillata. The sequence continues at coordinate 246 of PVKM010052413.1, forward strand.
ATCCCTGTGTCTTGATTGGCGGTAGAACAGCAGCTGCAGTGTGGTGACAGGGCCGTGATGGGCTCCCTGTGCATCTCTGGGGGAGCATGTTTTGTGCGGGGCTGAATTCTGGGCTCAGAAGCGCCTAGGTCGGCCAACAGTTTTGATCATTTACCCAGGAGGGAGGGAGTGATTGAGCGAGAAGCACCGAGGTTAATTTGTTGGTTAAAATTATAATTCAGCATTTACATTTTCAAAGTACTTTATGATCGTTAATGAGCTGTTCCTCAAAGCGGTCCTGGAAGGAAAGTTGACGTCTCCATCCTCATTGTACAAACGAGGACACTGAGACGCAAGGTGTTAAGTGAGTCACTCAGGATCGCTCAGCAAGGTCACTGAGGAGGAGGCTTGACTGAACCTTAGAAAGTCTTGGGATGGGGTCTTCCCAAGGGGAGTCCGCTCATCTTGGGGCTCTGAAGTCTGAACGTGGGTGGACGTGGGTCTGCGATCTTCTAACGAAACAAGCACCGAGATTCCCACTCCTGGAGGATGGCAGTGAATGTGGCCCCGATGGCTGGGAGAATAATCTGGGAATGCACTGCTCTGGCCTGTCCTGGGCTGCGATTATATACATTCTGCGCATGAAGACAGTTTCCAGGGTTCCCGGGTCTTTGCTCTGCGTTTCCAACCAATCTCCCAGGGAAACTTTTCCTCCAAACCTATTCTTTGGAATCAGCTTATGTTCATACTAATCCCTCAATTTTATTTAAAATAAAGAGGATACCATACATTTTTTTCTTGTTGAAAGGAAATGAAGCAACTGTGCCTCTTTAGTCAGTGCTTATGGGAGACGTGGACCTTCAGAAGCTCTTCGACCCTTGGTGCCGACAATGTTTCTTTCTCTGAGCTGCTCCCCAGGCCCCTGTGTGAACCTTTAGTTTTGCAGTTACAACATCATGACGCGGATGCTTTCTCTGGCACCTTCCAGGAAAATTTTTACTACTTTGTCTCTAAGAGCTCTTGCACCATATGTCTAATCATACAGTTAGTATGAAATGCTTGTTTATTAAAGAATAAATTATGTCACTTTTAAAAAATAAGTGGCCAACCTTTTAGCTTCTTTCCAGAAAGGAGGAATAACAGTAGAGTGAGAAAGAGGAGAAAAGAAGAAAAAAAATCGAAGTAAGGAGGAGTAGTGCCAGAATGCTATTTGGAAAGTGTTGCATGCACTGTGTTACATAACTTCTCATGCTCTTATTACTAACCCTATTTTGTAGATGAAAAAATAAGAAGCAGAGAAAAGAAGGGGAAGGAAAAGGTAGATGGAGACTGTACAGGTTCCCCAGGTACAAATGTGTCCAAAACAAAATCCTTTTTTTGTTGGAAAAAAATTATCTTTCTCTTAAACCCTGAGAAGGTCAATGCCAATTGGGAATTATCTGGAAATTATATAACTGCTGATTTCTGGGGACTTTGTCTAAAAACTGTGGATGAGTTGATAGTCCATATCCCACTCCCCTCCCAATCCCCCAACCAAAAGCTCCCCAGATTTTTCAGTGAGGTTTTAGTTACCACAGTGTGGGGTGAGAAATGCCATCCTGATTCCTGGCCAGCACATTCCACTGTTTTCTAGTTTTCATTTATAAAAGCCCAAACCCTACAGCCTATACTGGCGCCATGTAGATATTGGTTCCTGGAATTTTCCGAGGGCGGGGCTTAGTCACAGTTTCACAGCAGAGGCACTTCAGGAAGAAACCACTGGTAACCGAGGGGCTGAGCAGATGCCTCACCACTGAGGCTGTGCATTATTAGGCAGCTGTGGTACATTGGCCCCTGTGTAGAAATACGGCTCAGAAATCTGAATTCCACATCGGTTTCTGCCCCTTACTAGCCACACTGAGCAGGTTACTAAACTACTTTCTGCTTTAGTTTTCACTTGTAAAATAGGGATGGTATTATCTACATTGGAGAAGTTATGAGGATTAAATATAAAATATTAAAAATAAATTATGGAGAGACAAAACAAAACAGAGCAAGATTCTTCTTTAGGGAAAAATGTCAACTACTAAATGTGGACGAATGATGACACTCGAAAATCACCGTTGTATAGTCCCTGGTGTCATACCTGATTCAGTTGGGTACAAAGCATTGGGTGCAGGGATGTTGAGGAATAGGGGGTTCATGGCCCAAATGAAATGGGAAAAAAGTAAGTTTACAATGGGGAGGTCAGGGGTCACCACCCTTCCCGTGACCCCTAGAGAGACAAACGTAAAACTATTCCAACCCCTAATCTGACTCTTAGTTTGAGGGAGCGACGGAGGTACTAGTTAGAAGTGCACCATGAGAAAGTGACTAGTTAAATCCAGAGCGTAGAATATTCTATATGAGACAATTGGATCTGAATGTTTAAAAATGGTTCATTATCACGGGAAAAAAAGGCAAGGAGGGGGACTGATCAGGACTAAAAGGTAATAAGGAGCTATCACAACTACGGGAAATATATACAATAGCAACAATAATATCAATGTCAAAGAAGCTATAAGATGACATTTCTGTGGGGCTCGGGACTATTAGGGAAATATGAATATCAACCAGATATAGATGCTATTTATGCAATAATTTTTATTCTATAAAAATTCAATAGTAATTTAAAAATGTTCTCAGGTATAAGAATGATGTATATTTGAGAATGTCTTTAGCACATGTGTGTGTATATATTTACACACAGAGAATAATAGAGCAAATATGAGAAACTACCAACAATCGTTGATTCTAAGTGGAAGCTATATGAGTGTTCATTGTGTTATTCTTTTCAAGTTAGTATTGTGTTTGGAAGTTTTCATAAGTTAGGGAATAAGGATATATATGTAAGATACTCAAATTATACATCTATGAAAAATAAACTATTGTTAATATATCAACACCAGCAAGATGTATAATGTATCTATAATAACACCGGAATTGTGACTGATCTGTTGATGTCGAGAAGGACAGGAACAAAACTGATCCCAAAAGGAAATAAGATTCATAGAGAAACAGGTCAACGACTGTCAAACACCTAGGAAATATACAAAATAGTTTTCTTCTCAAGAGCAGCAAGTTTTATTAGATTTATAAATTGGTTTGTCATTCTATTGGTCTCAAGACAAATCTAAATTATGACGCTTTGGGGCAAACTCAGGAGCATCATGCAATAGTACATTGCATTTGCAAAGCATTCCTTATTCTCTTAATCTGAAAGCACGGACAGTGCATCCCCACCAAACACAGCCAATCACCTGACTGTATTCACATATTAACTCTGGGAGGCAAACAAGTCAAGGATTTCTGTCCTAATGTGTTAACGAAGAATCTTAATCTGTGACGGTACATGGGTTACAAAAGTGCCACGAGGACCGATGGGCACATCCTACTCAGGTGAATGAGGGAAATTTTTGTATCAGCTTTACTGGACAAAAGTACCTTGGAAAAAGTAATCCAATCTTCTATGTAACTACTAAAATATTTTGAAATTTTTTATGCTTCTAGTTGTAAAAAGGCAACTTGAATTTAAGTTATTAGTTCTGGTGTCTCAGTAGACTCTGACAGTGAGATGTCACTCCATTAAGGTTGGTCTGTTGTCTCTCTAAGAACAAATGCAACAGACCATAGACTCAGGCATAAGGCTAAGCTTTCTTTCCCCACTAAAAATAAAGGAGAAATTGAGATTTGTTTTGCAGTATTTAAGCAAAGATGCAAATATTTATTAAGTTTTTTGCTACCATTTATTGAAAAATGAAAGGGTTGGCAGTATTTTAAAACATTGACTAGATCATTAAAACTCAGGGTTTGCTCAGTATTGATTTTACTTATTTATATTTCTTTTTCTCTTCCTCTCTTGTTTTGTGTTTTCTTTTCAATTAGTTTTGTGTAATTCAGGGGAAAAGTGTGTTTTGGCCATGTATATGGAATAAAGTTTTATGTTTTCTATATTACATTTTAAAAGTAATATGTGAGATATAAATAGATTAAAAATAAACTACTAAGCAAGCCTGAAATACATCACTATTTGCATACACATCTTATATATTTGTTCTGTATCCTTATTACTCAAAAGAATACATTTTATTTTTCACTGGAATCTGCTAATTAGTACTACTACAATGCTTTAGGAAATTGTGAATCTAAGAATCACAACTGCCCTAATCAAAAAGCTTTTAAATAATTGTCATCAGAAATACCAGTTTAAAAACATGAAGAATGACTACTTTCATCCAGCATTACCAGGCATGAGTTCTGCCACACAGATTCATTTTCCAGAAAATCATTTCAGTGGCCTGACATTTTAAAGCAGATTACCAATTTAAATGGGATGCTTTAAAATTTTTTTGTGTACCTCCTTTTATATAAAATTTCTATATGCAGCACATAAGCTAATATTTACTAATGATTCAAGGTTACCATTATGAACGAGATCCCTTCAACCCACATAACACCTAGTGGTTTACAGAGCATCCTCAGATACATACCTTCTCACTTGATCACAGCTTTATGCCATAGGTGGGGTAGGTGTCAATGTTCCTGTTTTACAGAAGAGGGAACTGAGGCTCAGGGGCTCGGTGACTTTCCCAAGCATCGCTCGTAATTGGCAGAGCAAGAAAGCAAACAAGAGACTTCTGGCTCCAAGCCTAGGGCTCCCTCCCTTAAACAGCATCGCCTCTCTGGACCAGTGATTACACAGCTGTCTTTGCACAGATAATGAAGTGGTAACATGGACCATTTTTTCTTACTCTAAAATCCCTCAGACTCCTGAGGTTTTATGTTCTTGCATTTGCTTTTTATAGTTTTTACTGCACAGTGCCTGGCATATACTAAGCATTTAGCCATTGTTCTTGTGAATCTGTCAGCTGCCTTTTGTAGCATACCTGGCACTAGTGGCTTATTTTATTACTATTCATTCATTCATTCTTTCATCTATTCAACAAATACCTATTGAAAATGTACTATGTGCCAGGCCACTGGACTAGATGTGGGCATAAATGCTGAATCTATAAACAAAGCTGGAAGCTTAAGAGCTTACACCAATCACATGTCACTCAAATGCCAGATTTCTCTCCCCTCTGACAAAGTTGCTTTAAAGAAAATGGCAGTGATTTTTATGTATTAGTTTGCTACAGCAGCCATAACAGATAGCTTCAGACTGGATGGCTCAAACATCTTCTCACAGTTCTAGAGTCTAGAAGCCCAAGATCCAAGTGTGGGCTGCTTTGTTTCTTTGGAAGCCTTTCTCCTTGTCTGGAAGGTAGCTGCCTGCTTGCTGCTTCTTCACATGGAGTCTTCTCTTTGCATATCTGCCCTGATGTCCACGTGTCTAAATGTCCTCTTTTACAAGGACACCAGTCATACAGAGTTAGGTCCCATACATATGACCTCATATTACCTTAATTACCTCTTTAAAGGTCTTGGCTCCAAATACAGTCACATTCGGATGCATTGGAGTTTAGGGTTTTAGCATGTGAATTTTGGCAGGGGGGTGGGTGGGTGGGGCGGATAATTCAACTTCTGACACTATAGTAATTACTTCCTGTGGGGAGCCTATTATGTGTCAGCACTTTCTAGACACGTCCATTAACACGAATCCTAACAATAGCCCGGTACGTTCCGGAGGTACATCTGAAGACAGGCTCAAAGTGGTGAAGTAGCGTGTTTGTTGAACCGTAGCCCATACGTGGCAGTGCCTGGCTTTGAGCCGGGCCAGTCTGACCTGACGTTTTCGATATTTATTTGATGGTATAGAAGTCTTTTCTTATTCTGGTTCTTGCCTTTCCTGATAATCGAGCTCCCAGGAAAAGTGATTTCCAGGAAAGAGTTATGCGGCAGGGTAGCAGGGTATTAGTATGCGCTTCCTTAAATTGTCATCTCACTTGTTCTTTTTAAAATTTCTGTCAGAACTTTTTTCCAATCAGCAAGTATCTATTGTGTGCATATCATGTGCCCAGAAAGGTGTAAGACTTCTTATAGGCAATGGCAGCTGCAGATTTGCTTATTTTCTGTACTAAGCATTGCTTGGTTGATTGGCTACCTGGCTTTAGTGTCTTTATTGCGATGTTTGAAACGATCCTTTAGAATCTATAATCTGGAGGCGTATCCTCATCCCTGTGGTTCAGGAAAAGGAAAGCAAAGTGGCAGAAGGAATGATAGTGTTCGTGGGATGAATTACGATCATGACAGGAATATTTCCCAGTTTGTTTTACTTAGCAACACTTGCAAAGTAAAACAATACTTAGCAATACTCTTGCTTTACTTAGCAAGAGTGTATACTCTTGTTATATTTTGTATGATATATTCATGGAGTGGCTGTCCAGAGCCTCAGTATCATTATAGTCACTAGCACTGTGGTTTTAAAGCCAAAATATGGAGAGTTCGTTGAAATGTGAATGAGGAAACCTACATTTAGCTCAATTAGTAAACATTATTTGAGCACATTCCTTATACAGGAGTTAGACCAGGCACCAGGGATGCAAAGTTGTCCGCGGACTCACCTAGATCAGTCCCTTATCATCTCTTCACCAGACGGCTGCGCTAGTCTCTTGACTAGGCGTCCCCCCTCCCATCTTGCTCCTCGTTACGCAATCCAGCACACTGCACACAGTGGCCAGTCTACACGATCTGACCCCCAGAGAGTCCAAACGCTTCAGCGTCACAGCTGAGGCCACCGAGATTCTGCCTCCCGCTCTTTGTTTTCTATCATTCTTCGCCTTGACATTCGCGCAGAACTTCTTTTCTTGTGTCTTTTATGTAACATTGGACTCATCTTAGTTACCAGATGCCACGGAACCACGCACAAATTTCTCTCAATTTGATATGACTATTAGACACACTTTCATTTAAAAAATTATTTTGGAGTCTGACGTTGAATAACCATAGTATTGAACACACGTAAATACTTGATAACTAACTTTGCTTAACTTGTTCCACCTCAGTTCATACTGTAAATTCAGGCAATGAAGAAATATTTTGGACAAAGCAGTCTGTGATGTGAGCAGAAATAACCTGCAATGTTTATCTTGTACTCCATAATGCGAATGTAACGTAGTTAAATTATCTAAGATTTAAAAAAATCGATAAACATTTTGAATTCAGAGAGAACATTAATACATCATTTTATGTTGTTGGGGAATGTGAAATCTAATATGATTGCCATTTCCAGGAATTCCTCCCTGGGTTCCTCCGAAGGAGCTTGATTATTCTAGTCTGATGGGCAGACCTGAAGTCGCACTGAAGTTGGCTAGTGGCCAGTTCTGGTTCCCTAAACATCCTCCGCTCCTCAACATCCTCCACACCTCAAAAACATTTCTCCCACGCGCTCCATAGTAAGGAGAAAGTAGTTGTCCATCACACTAAGAGAAGATGTCTTCTCAAGGAACACTTTGGATCTTCCTCCGTCTTCCTGTCTTGCTATTGATTGGTGTGTTGCTGGATTTTAATAGAGGCGCAGAGCTAGCTGAAATCTGGGAACTAGCTTTAGACATGTTCTTAGTTGTTACAGTAGATCGTCTAAGTGTATATAAAACACTTCAGTAAAACCTCAATAAGCTGTAGTGTTCAAGGAATGGTTAATTGATTTAACCTGTGGTAAAACAGAAACTCCCTTGCCCCCTTAAAAACATATCTCTGGTTTAACACTATGTTTAAAATAGTTTGCATAACTTTCTTATTTATCACTAATATAACAAATTTATAGTACCTATATATAGTATACACATATAGCATATAATACAGTATGCCACATATGACTTGTCTATTCAGAATATTTGCTTACACAGTCTAAACATAAATTTTCAATAAGTGTGTTGTGGACTGACTGGTGGATGGACAAGTGCAGAACTGAGGTAATGACACAGTTGACCTTTGTAACACTCTGAGAACACGGCTTAGATGTATTTTAGTTTGTATTTAAAGGTAAATCCCTATTATCTTGCAATTTGGTTTTGCTCTTTCTAATATAAGAAGATATCAGGAGAAAACTTGGGTTGATTGAGTAATGATTTATTTGGACCTAGATGTTAGTATCTGAGATTAGATATTAGAGTCATAATCCTGAATGACAGTTTGCCACATACTGTATAAACCTGGGTAAATTATGTAACTTCTCTGAACCTTCTTTTATTTATTGTTAAAATGAGAATAAAAAGAGCACCTACTAGTAGGTTCTTGTAAAGAGTAAGTGACGTAACGTGACTAGAGGTTTTAAGTGGACATTGTCAATAAGTGGCAGCCATCTTGTCATTGTGGCCGGTGACGTTTGCAGTAGAGTTCAGTGGGTATCGTTTGCCCCTGTTTGGTTTCTCTCTTTTTTGAGCATTGTGTAGAATCCTGGTCTAGAAAGCTGCCCATGCTCCTTTCTCTGGGCCACATCTAGGGGAACTGAGCTTCTCCCCCAGACTCCCACACTTCCACCAGGAAAGGGATGCAGCTAGAGAGACGTGCTTGATTGAACTCAGTCTTGTAGCTCGGGAACTTGACACATACGTAGTTTTCCCAGTGGCAAAGGGATGAAAGTACGAAGTTACTTGTATTCCCCTCACTATAACCTAAGCTTATGCTCTCAGTCTGACTGAAAGAAAAACGGTGAAAGGATTTGACAGTATTTTCCTTATGATTAATTATATAGAATCCAGAAACTACTTTTTATAGTCTCTGGGGTTCCCCCCGCTCCAGATCAAACCGTCCAGTTTCTCAGTATCCCTATTTTTAATTCCTCACTTGTGCTGCCCTCCCTCCCTCAAGCTGGTTCTCCAGTTAAAGATACTGGAATCCTAAATATCTGAGTCACTTCTACGGTAAGACAGACTCTCTTGTACTGTCCACAGACACAGTGCTTACACCGAGGTTAAGTGTAAAATAGACTAAATCCTGAGTACAGAAAAAAAAATCTAAGTTGAACAGATAACCCCTACACAAGTACCATATTTCTTTACGCTTTTCTTATTACATCACATACACCAAATCTAAGATGCAGAGAGGAATACTGGCCACGATGCTCCATTCTCTTTATTCCTAGGAGTACTTTGTGGCTGGGGATCAGAAAGGGAACACCTATTTTGTTTTTTAACCTCCTCTGCTCACTCTGTGATGTCACTGGGAATAGATTCTGGCCCATTAGGACTTCAGTTATTTCAATTTCCTGACAAATATGAGGAATGACAGTAGAGTAAGCGTGACCCCCACATACACACAGACACACAAAGATTTTGGAATAAAGAATACTGGAGTGTGAATAGTAACTCCTTTGTAGCAGTTTCCATTTCCTCATCTGTGAAATAAGGTTGGCAACAGTGCTTGCCCGCACATGATTTTGGAAATTAAATAAAACAAGGCCTGGGCCTCTTAATCTGTCCATCCATCCATCCATCCATCCATCCATCCATCCATCCATCCATCCGTCCATCCTTCTATTTATTCAACCAATGTGTATGACAATTTCCTTTCACCTTGCCTCACATTCCTGCAACTAAAATCCAGAAGGTAGCCAGAGAAATGAAACCTCTGATACTGAACTCACGAACAATGTCCTAATCAGAATTTCTGTCCTTTCGCCGTACTATATGCTTCTGACAACCCTGGGCAGTGTTGACAAAGGCTTCCTAGTTTTATTCACAGGAATTGAAAGTTTCGTATGTTATCAAAAATCCTCCCTGTCCCAAACCCCCATCCACATGAGGCCCAAGGATGGAAGTGTAATTGAATGGTACATCAACAGAGCTTGTGATGTTTATTTACCCAGGGCGGGTGGGACGGGGGAAATAAGCACATGACCCCTAGGTGAGTTGAAGACCCTCGGGGAGCAGCTGTGCCAAGACGTGAAGCTTTTAGATAAACCTGGCCTGGGGCAAATTATGAATCTGACTGAATTGTCTTCTACCAGTCGGTCTCTGAGCCTGGCACCGTTCTTCCTCCCACAGTGTCTGCTCTTTCCCCCAGCTCTCACAAGGTGGTGTCTGTCATCCTTTGTGGTGCCCGGAA
>PVKM010052414.1:0-10245 GCA_004027735.1 Carollia perspicillata
ACAGCAGGATGGGCCTTATTATATTTTTATATTAAGTTGCTGCTTGAGAAATCTCACTTTCTCAAGATACAATAAGTACGTCGAACCGAGTCTATCTGTCTTCAAAGCCCACGCTGTTTCGTGTGGAGCAGCTCACTGCCTCTCACTGGCAGTGAACTGGGGACATTTGCTAAGGGGAAACAGTTGTTCTTGGTGTCACCTTTAATTCAATTTTATGGTTTCTCAAAGGAATTACCTGGATGGTGTAGCATAACATCTGGTCGGATCATTCCTATTTGCAGCACTGAATTAGGGTTCCAAATGATCTGAGATTTCTTTTCCCCTTCTACAAATGTACTTACCCTTCAAATTACTACGGCACTGCCACAATAAATAGGTTGTGAAGTAGGAGAGCTCTACATAAAAATCCCCCCAGGCACAGAATCCTTAGATGTATTTGGAAGTGATTAAAATCTTACTCCTAATGCAGAAATCCCCTCCGCTGTCTGTATCTTAGACTAGTTTTAGCCAGACTCTGCTTGACTCTCGGGGAGCTCACTGCTGAGCAAATCAGGTCGCAACTCTACCTCAGTCAAGACTAGGAGAGGCTTGTCGGGTCCAGTGACAACACCCCTTCATTTTCAGTAGCCAGAGGCTCCAGCTCCCTCACACAGTAGATTGCACACTGCTGTTCTCACCGGGGGCCCCTCTCCCTTCCCACTGAGAATGGGCCCGCTCTGCACTGGGCAAAAGGATGACAGAGCTCGCTCTGGTCGTAGTCTCCGCCACAAAGTTACGTATTGGGTTGGCCAGAAAAGTTCGTTTGTCTTTCCCATAAGATGGCTGTAGTTGTGCTTAGTTGTCTTTAACTTCATTTGAAACAATTTTGTTTGGTTGTATTGTGACAGTTGTCCTATTAGCGTGTGTTTAAAAAAATCAAAATTCGTGAATTTTTGTGTAGACATTTTAATATTGAAGATGGGAGAAAATACAGAACATTTTCATCATATTACCCTTTGTTTTTTCAAGAAGGTAAAAATGCAACCAAAATGCAAAAAACAATTTGTGTGATATGAAGAAGGTGCTGTGACTGATGGAATGTGTCAAAAGTGGTTTGCAAAGTTTCGTGTTAGAGATTTCTCGCTGGACGATGCTCCACAGTCGGGTAGACCAGTTGGAGTTGAGAGTGAGCAAATCGAGACATGGAGAACAATCACCATTACACCATGTGGGAGATAGCCGACATGCTCAAAACAGCCAAATCAATAAAGTTATTGGTGAAAATGAAAGCTCTGTCTTTTACTTGATGGGAAAAAACTTAAGGACTTTTTGGCCAGCCCAGTATTTAGTTACTCACATTTCACTGGCCAAAACAAGTTACCTGAGCAAGTGTGACTTTAAGAAGGACGCAAGGGGCAGCAAATCTTGGTGAACAGTAATGCCACAGACCTCCTGTCATCTGGTACCACCTGGTTCTTCCAGACGTCTTCCTGCTGGGAATCAGCTCTGCCTGAGTTAGCTCAGACTCCTCCCTGTCTCCTAAAGGGTCTGAATTTCTCTCCCTCCGTGTCTGGCCTTTCCCCTGTAGCTTGTTCCCTTTCATCGTTCGATTGATCAATATCTATTTGAACACCAACTATATGCAAACCCCAGTTTTAAGTGCTGTGGGAATTGTAAAAGTGAGTTTCTGTTTAATCTTACCCTGTAAAGTCCACATGAAAGTTATTTTTCCCATTAAGCCTTTTTTGATTTCTTCAGCCAATACCAAACTGTCTACATTCCGTTACACACACAACCAACCACCCACATATTTAGAACACAAATTTGGTTTGGGTTGAATGTTTTGCTTCCCTGGCCAGCTATAAACTCTGAGGGTAAGAGCTTTTTTTTTTTTTTTTTAATTTCCCTATGAGCTTCAAAGTCTTGCAAAAGATGAAGCATTTTATTGTTTTAAGTGCCTAAGCAGAAGTAACTGACTCAAACTTCAGGAAGTAGCTGTGAGGACACAGTGGCAGGAAATGACAGAAAACCTGAATACGGAACTGAAGCAGCAGCTCATTTTCTTGCTCAGAAGTGGCAGCAGCCAGGGAAGGAGCCCAGTGTGGACGTGAGGAGCGGGGAGCTTAGAGCAGACACTCGCACTGTTGGAGGTGAGTACTCTGAGCAGGGGGAAAGGGAGCAGGACACGAGAGTTGAGGTAAGAGGAACCTACCTAGCTCTCAACTCCTTATTGAGAGATGAAGTCACTGCTAGTAGGCTTTTAACCTTTTATGGCCAGAAGGTCATTGTGGGCGTGGTGATGGACAATGAGTATCTGGGGATGGAAACAGAAGTGGGTGGCTGGAGCCCAGGGTACAAGATCCAGCACCCATCCAATCCAGAAGCCCTGGTTTCTTCAGAGTCTACAACCTTCTCTCAAGACCGGTTGCTCCCAGGCATTGCGTTGGGAGGAGGGCCACAGGAGGTAAAGACCGAGTCTCTGCTCTTGAAGAGTATGATTTACCAGGGAGACACAATTCACATAGATGACGTAATAGCTTAGGAAGTAGTTCCTCATGTGCACCAGTGCTGAGAACCAAGAGACGATGGAGGCCAAAACAGGATGATGGTGCGACCAGGGCTGGTTTCTGTGATTGTATGATCACAGAATCCCAGAATGTCAGAAGTGGAGGAAACTTGACAGATTAGCGAGGTTAACCTCTCTATTTATTTTTGCATTGGGGGAAAACTGAGCATCTGAGACATTCAATGATTTACCAGATTATTTGAGTTAATATTAGTGAAATGTCTACCCCGGTGCTTTGCAAATAAGTACGTGTTCTTTGTCGATCCCCTTACCTGTGTTCCCTCAGGGGCTCAGTAATAGAGCTAGGTGATCTTCTGACTCCCTATCCAGGTACTTTAGTGATGCTATAAGGCAGGGTTATGATGAGGCCCTTGGTGGCACTTGATGTTCTGGGCACCATGCCTTACCAAGTTGCTCCCTGGTCTCCTACCTCTAGATAGTATGTCTCGGTCTCCCTGTTTCTGGCCAGTAGCTCAAGGATATTCAGTTGTCTTTGTGTCAGAAACTTCTCTTAGTTTCAAAAACACACGAGGATGGGAGATTTATGGGAGAGTCAGGTTGAGGCCTTGGAGGAAGAGCAGGAAAGGGAATAGGACCATCAGTCGGCACTGCTTTCTTATTGCTCGTGAATAGTTGAGAAATGTCTCCTTTCCAGTTTTCTGTGTGAAGTCCTTTTCTTGCAGAGCAGCCAGGAGCCAGTACCTAGGTCTTGTCTACCTTCCCTCCCCCCATCTATAATTGTTGCCTCACAGGGGAGGGTAAAGCTGGTCCCAGCAGAGACTCATCCCCACACTGCAGCTGACTTAGTCAACACTTCTCCGGTGTCTTCCTTGCATCTCTTTAATCAATCTACCACAAACTTCCCTTGGGCTGGTTTCCATGGCATTTTTCTTTCCTTTTCTTTTTAAAAAGATTTTATTTATTGTTTTTGGAGAGATGGGAAGGGAGGGAGAAAGAGAGGGAGAGAAACATCAATGTGTGGTTACCTCTTTCACGCCCCCTAATAGGGACCTGGCCCGCAACCCAGACATGTGCCCTGGCTGGGAATAGAACCAATGACCCTTTGGTTCACAGACCGGCACCCATTCCACTATACCACAGCAGCCAGAACTCCACAGCATTTTTCGAGGAGCATGATAAAGGAGTTTTCAACTGGAGAGGAAACTTTGAGACTCTGAGGGGCCTGGGCAGTGATCCTGCAGTGTCCCAGGAGTGGTTGTAAGATGGATTCCTTTAAGAGACAGTGAAGAGCATGGGAAAGACACCAGTGGGATGAGGAGTCTGAGCAGAGGGGGACGGGCAGGGGAGTTGCCAGCTGGCAAGTGGTATCAGGGTCACAAAGTCTCAGCGGCCATGAGAGCAGAAGAACATTGCGTGCTTCCTCTTCCCGCCGAGATTTGGGAACCCACAGGTGCGGAGCAACGTGCAGCTCTCCTCACGCACAACCGTCAGGGCCAGTGGCAACACTGGGGATGCCCCAGTAGAATAACAGTTTGGGACTCCTTCCAGCTGGTGTTCGCGAAGCAGTTCTTTATCATTTATTTAGTTAATAAAAATATAACAACTTCTAATGTTCGAAACGAGGAATTTATTACATGCTATTTTCGCATCAGTTATCTTCTTTCAAAATATACTGAGTTAGAAAGTTACTTAGGAGTTAAGCAGGTGGTAGAGTGGCATGACGATGTTCACTGTCAAGACATACGTATTTTGATAGCTACAAAAAGTCAGAAGTAGAAACCTGAGTGAAATGGTGCTATAATGCTAGTGATGTTTAGCATCCCTCATTGATTATGACCTCAAGCCACTTGCCTGGCTGGTCTCTTGGCAAATGAACGATCCCAGCACTTTTGACACCCAGTTATTGAGTGTTACCTGCACCCATAGTGACCTCTCTCCAGACTCCAGTGTGCCCAGACCATGTTAGTTTGTAAATAATTCCCCCGAGACAGCTTCCTAAAGCTTCCATCTGCTTTGCCTCAGTTTCTATTATCTTCTAGCAAAAAGTGGCAGGAAACATTGAGCTGCTATACCATGGACTTCAGCATTCTTGTTTTCCCTCATGTTGATTTTTCTCCTCTAATTAATTGCCACCTTCTCTCACCCTCAGATGTGGAAGTCTGTCGTAGGACATGATGTGTCTGTTTCCGTGGAGACCCAGGGCGATGACTGGGACACAGACCCTGACTTTGTGGTGAGTTTGGAAATGGCTTTGCTTGGATAATGAAAGGTGAAGCATTTGGGCCGCTCTGTAGCTTTGGGGAGTGCATAGAAAAAGGACAGTCTAGGGCAAGAGAGTCCTCATGAAGGAACAGACTGTAGTGAGTGGGGCATGCAATGATACTTGATGCTGAGGATAAAAGGGAGACAGGTGAGAAGGAGAGAGGAGTTTGACATGGTGATTGATGGGCCATGACAGACTATGCTGAAGGAGCAGGTTACTCTGGGTCTTTTTTTGGCCTGTGAGTCAGGATTTAGGCTAGACATTTGCAATTTGGGGGGATTCTGAACTCGTAGGGGACCTGAAGGGAAAAGTGGGAGGATGTAGCAGGAAGGGAGGCTTCAGAGCTCACCAGTCTACTTCAACGTGGGGGCCAGGTGGGCACACATGGAGGCACCTGACTGAGGAGGCAGCAGATGCAGGGGACATGGAGAGCATGTGTGTCAGCTGCATGGCTCCTCTCGGTGCCGCACATCTCTGGCCATCACTCACTGCCGAGTGCTGTCTTTTGCAGAATGACATCTCTGAGAAGGAGCAACGGTGGGGAGCCAAGACCATCGAGGGCTCTGGACGCACGGAGCATATCAAGTAGGTACCAAATAGACTAGGGGGTGGGAAAGGGATGTGGGAGGAGCCCAAGGAAAACTTTGGAGACTCAGGGAGGAAGGAAAGAAAGAAGGTAGTTTGCATCTGTGAGTCTTTGTGGTCTTTCTTTTTCTTTTGTTAAAAATCTATTGGGTTGTCCTGGCTGGTGTAACTCAGTGGATTGAGTGTGGGCTGTGAACCAAAGGGTTACCAGTTCAATTCCCAGTCAGGGCACACGCCTGGGTTGCAGGCCAGGTACTCAGTAGGGGCGCACAAGAGACAACCACACATTGATGTTTCTCTCCCTCTCTTTCTCCTTCTCTTCCTCTCTCTCTAAAAATGAATAAATACAAACTTTTTAAAATTTTTATTGGGTTCACATCGCTTAACAAAATTACCCATGTTTCACCCTGGCTGGTGTGGTTCAGTCGATTGAGTGCTGGCCTGGGAACCAAAGGGTCGCTGGTTCAATATCCAGTCAGAGCACATGCCTGGGTTGCAGGCCAGGTCCCTGATTTAGGGCATGTGAGAGGCAACCAGTCGATGTATCTCTCACACATCGATGTTTCTCTCCTTTTCTACCTCCCTTCCCATCTCTCTAAAAATAAATAAATAAAATGTTCTTTAAAATTACTGAGGTTTCAGGTACACAATTCTATAACGCATCCTCTGTACACTGTATTGTATGTTCACCACTCCAGTTTTTTCTCGAATCTGTCCCTGTGTGTTCTGATGTATGTATGTCACTGTGTATTTGTTTCATGTCTCTGCTCTCATCTCCCCAACCCTGTTATTTCTCTTTTCTTTCTAACAACTGTGCTGTTTCCCCAAGTGGATCTATTATAAGAGATTCAGAGAGGAAGTGGCTCATGCTGAGGTTATATCACACTCTATCTATCTATCTGTCTATCTCTCCATCTACCATCCATCCATCCATCCATCTACATAAATATAAATATATGCCTAGAATATAGGGTGGTTTTAGGTGGGCCACGGAGGATTCAGTGAGATGTCAAGGCAAAGCACTCAGAATAAGTTTTGTAAAAGAGAATGATATCAGGCCCAACACCCGGTCTGAGTGATTTTTAAAACAGAAGCATGTATTAGGCTACTCGATAGAAGTTGGAAGCTATGAGAACTGATATGAAGAAATGTGATGCTTGGCAACTTGTTGATTAAAACTATTTTAGTACTGGTGTTCAGGGGTCCTAAACATAATAACCCAGTATTTTACTAAAAGAAAAAAGGCAAAGCAAAAAACTCTGATACCGTAAGAAGAGAAGGTCCTCACAGACGTGTCTAGGGTTTCTGTGGGTTGTATTGTAGGCTCAGATGGAGAGAGTCCTTCTCTTTCCTGGGTCATTCAGGGTCCTCTAACCAGGGCTGCCTACTTTGGATAGTATCAGAATGTCCGATTTTAGCAGCAAGGTAGACACTATAAATAGTAAAACAGGAGCAAAAATAAAAACAAAAATTGACAGCTACACACAAATTTGCAAAACTAACGCAGCTTTCAGCTCCATTTTAATGTGCTCCCCCGCGACGCCCCGCACTATAACAGCAGTGTTTTTAACCTATTTTCCCCTAGATTTAAAAAATGCCAGTGAATGGCCATATTGCACAAGCAACACACTATGAAAACTTGGCATATTTTTATATCATTTGATAATATCAAGTACTATGTGTTGTTGTTTAACCAGACATAAATGGTTTATCTTAAGTAATTGTAATGAATATTATTCTTAAACAAAGCAAGCAATTCTGGTAGCAGTTGGGGAGATGAAAAAAAAAAGAACCAGGGTCATGTAGAAAGCTTCTTTGTGCCCTCCGAAGGCCCAACAATGCCCACCCCCCATCACCAAAAAAAGACCCCTTTTCTTTTCTGAGTAAAGGCAGCTTGGCCCTGGTATCTTGATAGTTATTAAGGTTAGGACACAAACCTCCTTGTACTTGTTCCCTCCCAGTGCCTGTCTCATGCACAGCAGTAGAACATTTTAAGGAAGACTCCTAATTCCTGCAGCGACCTTATGGACAGAGCTTGAGTTTGCGTCCACAGCTCTGCCGTTACCGGCAGTGTGAAGTTAGACGTAGAACCTCTCTGAATCCCTGCTTATTTGTTTGGTAGGTGAGGGTGGTAACAGATGCCCTGCAGAATTCAATGGGCTAATACGTCCTGATGTCTGCAGCCGTACTTAGTACCTCTTAGCAGTTCAACACTGTTGTCTCTCTTTTTTGTTAATACGGATTTCAATCCAATTCTCTTTCTAAAAACCTAACAAACATGTAGACAGAAGACAATCTTCTTTCTTCCTAACTGGTGTCTACCTGGACTGTTGTGTGGCATAATCCAGTACCTACATTACGATGACTGGAGACCCTTGGGGTTGTAAAATTTGGTGACTTTACATGTTCCTTTCTCAGCCTTACTGGATCTACATATGATAGAATAAGTAGTGGAGATATTGATACAAAACCTACTCCCCTCCCCTTTATCTATACTACCGAGGTGTAAAAGTCCAGTCTCTGCTGGTGACTAGCCAGGTAGCCTGGCACAAGTCACTTCTCCTTTCATATTCTCAGTTTTCTCATTGAAAGAAAACAGGCCTCTAGAGGACCTTCCAGCTCTGAGTCCTCTAAGATTCTCTCCGGCTGGTGTGGGCTCAGCCAGTCTTTAAGATCACATGGTAATCACTGAGGTCCTTGGGGAAGAAGGAGAAGTTGGAGAAAAAACAGTAGCTGCAGAATGGAGAGGACTCAAAGCAGGAAAAGGAAGTGATTGTGGTTCACACTAGTCTCGTCACCCTCCCCCACACCGTGGTCTCTCTTTTTTAGGTCTGCCTAAAATAAATTTGGCCTGGGGATCGGTTTCGTGACTAGGTGAACATCTCGAAGGACCCTGTCTATCCCTCATCTGTTGTATAAAGGAGTCCTGGGCCAGGCAGCTCCACACAGCCTGGCGTTCCCTAGGAGCTGCCTGGTTTCCACGGGTTGTCGCCCTTCTCTCGGTCTTCTTCCTGTCTCTCTTGCCCATTCGTACTCACACACCTCTTTACGGTCCGTACTCCCCATTCCCTGTCCCGGGTGGATGTAAACACGGACCTGCCTCTTACCACTACAGATTAGTTTTGCCTGTCCTACAGTGTCATGTAATGGAACAATATGGCATTTTTCTTTTGTCTCTGACTTTTTTTGTTCAATATAATGTTTTTGGAGATCTATCCATGGTCTTTTGTGTATCCGTCTGTGGTTCTTTATTGTTGCCAAGGAGTATCCAATCGCATGGATATACAACAATTTGTTTTACCTATGACCCTGTTGGTGGACATTTAGGCTGTTGACAGCCCAGGGCTATGACAAATAAAGCTGTCCTGAACATTTGGGCTCAGATCTTTTCATTGACATATGTTTTCATTTCTTTTGGGAAATACCTAGGAGCGGAATTGCTAATTCATATAGTAAGTGTGTGTTTTGCTTTTTAAGACTAACAAATTATTTACTTTCTTAATTTTTTATTTATGTTTCACTGATGATGCTATTATAGTTATCTCAATCTTTCCTTCTTTGCTCCCCTCCAGCCAGCACTCCCCAGTACCTCAGGCAATCCCCACACCATCATTCATGTCCATGGGTCATGTATAAAAAGTTTTTTGGCTACTCCATTTCCTATGCTGTACTTTACATCCCATGGCTATTCTATAGCTACCTATTTGTACTTCTTAATCCCCTTACCTCTTCATGCATTCCCCCAGGCTCCATCTCATCTTTTTTATCTTCTTTTTCTTAAATAAGTCCCTTTCACATTTCATATAACATTGTTGATTGTTGATTGTTGACTTTTGATTGTTGATTTTTTTCCCATATGGATACTTCATTATTCCAACACCATTAAGAGACTATTCTTTCCTCAATGACTTACCAGACATCTTTGGCTATATACATGGGGCTCTATTTCTAGATGATTTTATTGATCTGAATGTGTTTCCTGTCCCATATTATACTATACTGATTCTTGTAGCTTTATAACAAGTGATAAAACCAAATAGTCTTCCAATGAAAACATTCACTCTTCCAGGATTTTACATTTCCACATACACTGTAGAGTAAGCTTGCAAATTCCTATAAATATGCCTGTTGGTATTTTGATTGAGATTGCATTGAATCTGTGGATCATTCTGTAAATAACTGACATCTTACTGATCTTGAGTTTTCCGGTACGTGAGCATGGGATATCTCTCCATTTATTCGTCTTTAGTTTTTTTCAGGAATGCTTTCATGTGTTCGGGTCTTGCATATATTTTGTTAAAATATTTTTATTTTATTTATGCTAAATATTTTATGTTATTTCGTGTGATAGTAAGTCACATTTATTTTTAACTTTCAATCCAATGTCTATGACTAGTATGTTAAAATAAAATTGATTTTGACAGTGACCTTGTATCCTGAGACCTTGACAAATGTACTTACTGGTTCTAGTAGCAACTTTTTCTTTTTTTGTAGATTCTTTAGGATTTTTGTTTGGAATAACATTTTATAGCCAGAATGACTCATCTTTGTGCTTTTATTTTTGTAATAAAAAAAAGATCTGTTCCTTTTCTTAGCTCCTTTTTGAGGCCCTGAACTTTACTTGGTTCCCATAAACTATATTACTTTAACAGTTCTGAAGTTTTTTGTTTATTTGTTTTTTTTTTTTTTTTCATATTTGTGTGAGTATGTTTCTGGGTTCTTTATTCTGGTTTTTTAAAATATATATTTTATTGATTATGCTATTACAGTTGTCCCATTCCCCCCTTCACTTCCCTCCACCCTGCACACCCCCTCCCACCCACATTCCCCGCCTTTAGTTCATGTCCATGGGTCATACATATAAGTTCTTTGGCTTCTACATTTCCCATAC
>PVKM010052415.1:0-10241 GCA_004027735.1 Carollia perspicillata
TAATACTGGATGATGAGAAATGACTATCTTACTGGTTTATGTATTTATTATACTATGCTCATTGGTATTTTAGAGTGTACTCTTTCTACCTACACAAAAAAGTTTGCTGTTGTTAAAAAACAAAATGGAACTGAGTAAACGGGCAGATCTAAGTGACTTATTCAGTGATTTATGAAGCAGCAGCATCGCATCCAGCAACTAGAAGGGGACTCGGGGGGAGGGGCGGGTTGGGTGTGTAGAATGGAAGGTTTTTCTGGGAAGAGGGGTAAGGCAAGGGAGCTATCGAAAAATGAACATTTGGGGGACAGGACACTTTCCTTGGGGGAAAGAGAACAGGGAAGAGTTCCCCTGTTCTCCCTGAATGCAGAGCGCCTCTTCATTCTCTAGGGATGGAGAGGGCCCACGAGACAGACTACCTGACTGGCGCTTGACCAGAAGATTCCAGACTGGCTGAGTGAGATTCCTCTTCTGGGAGAGGCTGAAACTGCAGTCAGGTCAGACGTTGCCCCCAGGGTAGGCATCCTGGGCTTCTAGCGGGAGCGGTGCCGCCGGGGGCCCACGGGTTTTCTCTGCCGCTGCAAAGCAGCGTGGACACAGGCGGTAGCCCCGTGTGTACCCTAGGATGACCGCGTCTCTCGACAGCACCGTTTTTCTCTTGTGCTTGATTTAATCTCAGTTGTTTTGTACAACAACTCGCGGTGCAAGTTCATGGCTTTGGAGCAAACAGCCTAGGGGAGTAGCAGGATGCTCCCTCTAGGCCGCTGTAAGTGCACTCTACGATGCTCACACGACCGAGGCACCGAAGGACGTGTTTCTCAGGAGGTGGCCCCGTAGGGTTGTAGTTAAGTGTGAGGCAGTGCACTGACGTAGAAAACAGGCAGTTAGGAATTTAAAAACAGTGACGAATTTAGGAGTCACATAGTTCCTCTTTATTAGTTTCCTTAATCTCCGTGTTTTCTCAAGGAAGGCCCATTTTTCAATGTATACCCTTTTTTATTATAAACTACTTGAAGGAGGAAAAAGTACAAACAATTTAAAAATTTCTATCTGAGGCTAGGCTTCCATTTTTTTAATCAGAATTACCATTTATCATTTTGACCAAGTAATGTAAATATCCCGTTTATCCTATTTTAAACTGACAGATGTTTAAAACATATTGAAATGTGATCATTTAAGATAAATGAACAGAAAAATGCATTATTCTACAGAGAATTATTAAACTCTGTTGTACATATATTTTAAATAAAGTTAATCTTATTTTAAAATCAAGTGCTTTATATTTAAAATCTGCATAGTTTTCACATAAGCATATTATGCTGAAGGATTTCACTATTTCACCGTCATCCTTAAAATAGCCGTCATATCTTTTTTTTAACATACCATACATAATCCTCAGTATTTTCTACCCTCAGTTTCACTGTCTTACTTTAATTGCAAGGGAAGAACTGGATTTGATCTGAGCATCTTTACTAGATGCTCCGTCTCCGGAGGCTCCAGCCTCCGTCATCTTAATTATGAACTACATCACGGCGGTTTCCGCACTGGACCGAGCGCACAGAATCCCACGTGGCACAGAACTCACCGACTGCCCAGCATCTTCTCTGTGGGGAGTGAGAAGGACCCAGGGCCTCCGCTGCAGAGAATGAAGGCTTTTATAAAAATACTGGAGTGTTTCCTTTGTCAGAGGTCAAACCTCTAACCCTAACCTTTCCCTCTCCGGGATGTGAAAGGCAGAAGGAAGCAGTGGAACCCAGGAGTCGGTCCGAGGTGCACAGCATCCTCCTTCTGTTGAAACAGAAAGAAATTTCGCCTCCTACCCTGTGCAACAGCATGGATGGAACTGGAGAGCATTATGCTAAGTGAAATAAGCCAGGCAGTAAAAGACAAATACCATATGATCTCACCTTTAACAGGAACCTAAGCAAGTAAACAAACAAGCAAGCAAAATATAACCAAAGACATTGAAATAGAAATGGGATGACAGTAACCCCAGGGGAGAGGGGAGGAAATTTCAGGGGAAAAGGGAAGGGATTATAGGAACAAGTATACAGGACACATGGACAAAAACTAACGGGAGTGGAAATGGGAGGGAGGTGGGAAGCACTGGGCGGGGGTGGACTGGGACGGGAGTAAAAGACAGAAAACTGTACTTGAATAACAATTAAAATTAAAAAAAAGAAATTTTGCCTCCGATTGCTCTGGTTTGAGTAGTCTCATTGTGTGAAAAAAAGAAGCTGTAAACGTCTGTAACGGATTCTGTCTGAATTCTTTATTCTTGCTGCGATCGTGTGCTGCAAACCGTTGGCAAGGCCGCTGGCCGCTTATTTTGTCCACTCTGTTCTCCAAGTGCCTGGCATAGAGGAGGCTTGAAAGCACTTGCCACAAATATTTGCAGAGGGAACGAACACGTGATTGATCGATTGATTGAATGAATGAATGAATGAATGAATGAATGAATGAGATTTCTAGATCTTAATTTATAATTCTAGAAACAAAACCAACAGCCACAGCTTGCTGGCTATTGTGAATGACTTCTTCATTGGCCGTTGGAGAGACAAGCAGGGGGAATTGGTGTCTGTCTGCATCATGTCACCGAATGGTCCCCAGTCCCTGCCAACAGATAAGAAGTGTCAACAGCTTAACCAAGAAGCTTTCAAAAATAGCATGCTTGATGAAACTGGAAATTTGGGTGCATGCTAGAAATAAACCATTTGTCTTCAGTCTGAACAAGGGCAGGCTGACAACAGATATTCCTACCAGAGAGGCTGAACATTTTTTTAAGACCTGTATATAAACAAGCAAGAAAGTATCAGATATAAAGCCTTCCCTCTCAAGAAAGCGTCAATGGAAC
The DNA here is from genome assembly GCA_004027735.1 of Carollia perspicillata. Lineage (NCBI taxonomy): Eukaryota > Metazoa > Chordata > Mammalia > Chiroptera > Phyllostomidae > Carollia > Carollia perspicillata. The sequence goes on from PVKM010052415.1 coordinate 2,852, forward strand.
ACCTTATTTTTGATGAATCAGGTAAATCATTTTGAAAACTTTGAGGATTATGGCAGGGCACGCTGTTTCTTTAAGATTCCAGTCAAGTGGTTTTTTTTGGTTGTTTGTTTGTTTTCAAGAGTTCTGGGCAGTTTTCCTCAAACTTTAAATGAATATTTGCACAGCAAGCCCAGTGGCTGCGGGTTTCCTGGTTGGTGCCCTCCCCCTCCCCGGTAGGGGTGAGGGGTGTGGCGATTCAGCCTCGCTGTTTTCACCCCTTCAGAGTCCACTCCGGCTGCTGTTAATGCTGAAAATAGCTCCGATGCTCTCAGAACGGTAGCACCACCCAGCAGCTGGGATTCCTTCCCTCTCTTATTTGCCTTCTCTCTTGCCTTTTCTCCCCGCTTCAGACACTTGGATTGGACTTAATCTGAAATCTCTGGAGTTCAAGACCTTTTAAAAAGGGCTAAATAAACACTCTCTACATGTAAAGGCCACTGACTCCGACTTCCTCTGTTCAGAGCCACTGGTGAACCCAGCTCGCTGCCTGGAGGTAAGAGTTTTCATTCTGGAACTATTTCATTGGTTTAGCATATGTTTATGACTAATGGTTTCTAGCTGGATTATTTATAGTGAAAATAAGCGGGGGCTGTAAACGACCTCCAGGTGAACACGGTGTCCGGGAATACAGCGGGCGCATCGCTGCGTTGGAGGGGCTGGAATTTCCAACTGCGCTTAATCACTCTGACCTGCAGCAGCGACCCCCCTGCCCTTGCCGCCGCCCCTGGCCTCCAGTCACCCCTGATCGCGGGGCAGCGCGCCTGCCTTCGAGACATCACACTTTTGTTGTTAGACTGCTTATTCATGTCTAACTTTCTAAGGGCATTTTTTTTAAGGACAAGATGCAACCACCTGAGTAAAGAAAACCTGTTAGTGACTGTTCCCCAAAGACAGTGAGCAAGCTCTATTTTATTTTGTCCTTTGACCAATCACTGTTCGTTCATTCCTCGGGTGGAATTACAGCAGTGTGTGTGTTTTGCTTGTTGTGTGTCCCTGACACTGTCCGATTACTCGGATGGGAGCCGTCCTCACCTCGCCGAGAGTCTCTTCCTGGCAGGTTTCTCTGATATGACGGGATGGCATTCTGGGCAGTTTCCCATGCCTCCCGTCCACCCCTCCCTGCGCTTGTGCTCACCATTTTGCAAAGTACTTTGATCTGTGGACTTTAACTTCAAACACAACATTTACTTTGATTGTGGGTATTTACTGTGGTCGGGAAAAGTCTTTTTTTTTTTTTTTGCATGCTTTTAAATCTTTTTCTTTAAATAATCCGTTGAGTTTTGGTTTTCTCTTGCTGGTATGTCTCAGGGGTTGCTTGTACAGAGACCTCAACTGCAAGGATGAGACTGTTTTATGGCAATGGAGACTGGGGGCAAATTCTGCTTCCCTGCAGGCAGCCGAGGACAGTGCAGAGGCTGATTCTATCAGCCCCTCACTTGATTGCTGCCTGGGAATTGCCATGTGCCTTAGGGCCCAACTGTTGCTTTTTTTCACACAGCTCAGAAATCCTTGGTATTTACTGATACTCAGTTCCAAAAAAGTTTATTGATATCATAGCTCGCATGTCAAAAGAACGCATGGGTTTTAAACACACAGTGATTTCCTAAGTAACTCATAAAAAAAAGGAAATTTTAAAAAAGGAAAAGTAGGAAAATTAAAAAAAAAAAACACCTCTGTAGCCAAAAGTCTGTTATGTGAGTGAAACTTTTGCTGAATGAGGGATAAGGAATGAAAAAAAATGCATTTCCTAAAATAGTCATTGTAGCGCTTTCTAGCCATTCAGTCAGCCTTTTAATGCTGTCTTTAAAGAAGATTTCTGTGTATTATTACACTAGTTTGTTGCCCTTTTCTTCCTCACCCCAAGCAGGGAGGGAGGTTATTTTCAGTCCTCAACTAGCTACTCAGTCCGACTTTCCTGGCAAACCGTCCCGCCCGTTCTGTTGGAGGCTAGGACCGGAAGGAGCCTGGTCCTGTCGGAAGACTCTTTAAGGCCCCATCAAGGGCCGTGGCTCCTTGGAGCTCCCTGTTTGCCACACCTTGCCGACAAGGAAGGAGGCAAGTGGCCACCAGAGGCGATTTCAGAGGGGAGGAGCTAGGGAGACGCTCTGGGAGAGGTTCTAGGTGCAATGGCATCCCTGGAATTTGGACTAATAGTTGGAAAATTGACAGATGACCAGTCCAACTTTTATTTCCAAAATCTGGACATTGAACTGCCACCCCACCCCCAAATTTTAAGCCCTCCAGTTATTTCAGGCATGTACTTCCCTGCCTTTGGGGGTCCAGAGTCGTCTCCCACTTAGTATCAGGAAGTCCTGGTGTGGCATCGCTGGGTGCAGACGTACTTTTACAGGCGGCACAAGTTCGGGTGCGCCAGGATGAAATGGGTTTGGAAGGGGTTAGACGGCCATTCCGTGTTGGGGCAAGCCATTATTTCCTATGTTGCTGTGGTTGGTTTTTTTTTCTTTGTGTCTCTTTACCCCTTAACTCTAAAACTTTGGATTGTTTGAATGTGAAACTCAGGGTGAAACTCAGCCAAAGCCACCGAGTTTCATGCAGGTTCCACATGAAAGAAGTATTCTACCCAGCCTTGCTCGAAACTTGGCCCGTGTTTTGCCAGAAGTTTCATAAATGTCAGTGAGCCTGGATTTGAAACATAATCCAGAGCCAGGTGACTTCAAGCGACTTTGAGGCTTAACTGTATAAGTGTAGAATCTGTCAGACAAGGACACCTCTTATTTTCCTATCTTCCATGTAATTTCATGTGTACACACATTTTTCCCCATAAACTCCCATTTGTTCTACGATATTTGAAAGCCAGGTTCACTCTTAATGTGAATTTTTATAGCTGTGGTGTTTGAGCATTGGCAACTCCAAGCCTGCATTTTGAATTCCTACACAGTCTGAACCACAGTGGTGTGAACATGTTGGTATAATTCAGCTGAAGGAAGTCTCAGGAGAGCCGTGGAATGTCTTTCTTTGCTTAAATATACCTCTGTGCTGGTGAGGGACAAACAGTAACATTTTGTCCTGGTCTATCCGCTCGACAGTATGGTTTTTGTTCGCTCTCCAAAGGTGGTGTCAAATATATTGGTGGAAAAAAATAACAAACTTCCCGATTTTTTTTTTTGCCTGCTCAAGCGATATACTCTTAGGGAACATTGCAAGCATTGAAAGATTCAGTGCCATTGCTTGTAACGCATACGGAGAATAAAGGAGTACTCAGCGCAGTTGAGCGCCTTCAGAAAAGCTTGCCGACTTAGAGCTGGTGTGCGTGCCAATGGTCAGACAGGGCGGGGTGATGGGGGTAGGGGTGGGTAGAGAGGAAAGGGGATTTGTAAACTTTGCTCGGAAATCGGCCACATAGAAAACAAAAAGAATCAGGCCCCGGATCTGAAAACATTCCTTTCTTTTCTTGATCATCTAAATTTGTGTTGGCGGACTACTGCGATTTTTTTTGGTATTACTTTTCGCATTGAGGGCACCAAAGATTATGTCCTGATCATAGGATTCCAGAAATGGCAAATTCCCTCTCGTGAAAACAGGACCAGGTGGGAGACCTGCGCAGTGGCGCACGAAGCTGCGAGAGCCGGTCTCAGAAAGATCTGCGCGGTCCTAATGCCCGCGGGAGTACGATTTGATGTGCCGTTTTATTTGTTGGAGGGTTTCTGAACCCGTTTGAAGAATTTTCATAAAAAAATGAATTTGTGACCTCACTCAAGATGTCGTCAGACGCTATTTAGTGAGATCTACGGTTATAGATTATAAAATTAAATTGTCGCCAAATCTTTTGAAAAGTGTGTAGTCCTGTGTCTGTTTAATGAAATAGGCCTTTTACGAAGGACACAGTTTGCATTTCAGCAGGTGACTTGAACAGTGACTGTCACGGGCCCCACACTGAGTAAAGCGTGAAGACCTAACAACCACCGAACTCATGGGTCCTGCGTGGAGCAGCTGCGCTTCCGCGCCGACTCCCTGGTGCAGCGTTCGCAGGGTAGCAGTTACGCACTTTCCGTCCATAGCTGGTGGTACTGCCATGTGGTGTCTAGGGCCACCAATCTTTCTTGCCTTTTCAAATTAACAGGTGACGTATTGCCCTTGCCTGCTCCCCTGCCCATCGTCTGGAAACAAATTCAATTAAATAGGATCAAATCTGTTTTTTATTCTTAATTTTGCTGGGAGAGTCAAGGTCTTAGATGGGGTCCTCAAAAGTCTTAAATGAAGCCCTAAAGGGCAGAAATCTGTTGTTTCTTCCTTAAACCAATGTAAGGATATCCTGCATTATTTAAAACGCCAGCAGTGAAGGTCATTCAGTGAACAGGGGATTCTGTCACTGAGCACCTACCGTGTGCCGAGAACTGTGCCACAGCCGGGCGGACAGCCTGGTGGGACAGTCAGGAGATAACAGTTGCTGTTGGACCACAGAGCTGGGGTTGGGAGTCAGGCATCTCCAGTGCTTGAAAATCAGAGATGTTCTCCCAGAGGGAAAAACTATATTTGAATTGGGACTTTGGGTCAGACAAGAGGGCATTCAAGTGGAAGGGGGCGACATGGCTAAAGACTCAGAAGAGAAATAACTCGGTCCTCAGAGAATATCCAGACAGCTGTAGAGCAAGGACTTGGGTCTGATGGGCTTGTCCCTGGAAAGGTGATGATTGGGTTGGCATTCACTGACTGAGAAGAAAATCCTCACAATTAGTTCCACATGTTAGTGTTATCGCTGATCGGTGTTCAGAGTGATAAGAGACATGAAACCCTGGACAGCCCCTGCTCAGGAGATGTCCCTGAGAAGAAGGGGACAAAGGAGAGAACAGTGGAAATGGGAGGAGATCAGCTGGATCAGAGCGGAGGCATCAGGACCATTCGGAACTGCCCTCCCGCTGGACTTGGTCCTGGGCGCTAACAGTCTACCTCCACCTGTAATTTTACTTAATATTCAGTATTATCAGAGATAAGTTGTATTTTTATTGCTTCGTCTAATACATAGCTACGTCATATTCAATAACTACTTTGCCGTAAACATCTGTAGTCACGTAGGGCAATGTAGGGCAGTGTTACTGCTAATGTGGGGCTGGTCATGCAGGCTCACGCACCCAGGGCACAGGTGCGGACGCCGACGCCCGGAGCAGTTGCTGCTTCATCTGCTTTGTATCCTGAGTAAAGAACAAATGCTGGATTGATGCTCGTGTCAGGATCTTTCAAAGGGCGCCATGCCACTCAGTTCTAAAATACTAATACATAGAATGGGTTAGAAACAATAGCCAAAGAATGCCTAACAAGAAAACTGTTGGTCCAAGCAATACAGGAGATCTCTTCTAATCATAGTGAGTTTGGATTTTCTGTACTTCATTAAGAGAAACTCATAAGCAAAAGGCAGGTGAGGAGCACGGAGAAAGTCATGAATGTGCCAATGGTATTTATGAACCAAGAGCTATGAGCTGGCCAATTGAAACAAAAGGTACAGAACAACCAAAAGAATCAGGTTAGGAACTTGATACAGTGTGAATAAAATGTGTACCCTCTATGAAAAGTCAGTTCAATATTAAAAAGGGTAGAATAGAAATCCTTGTTCTAAAGATAAGTCTGGGCCTGGAAGAAGAAACTGGATTTAGTTTAGTGAAAAAAATGTGTGCACGACACGTGTTATTAAAGCACTGCGATGTGGCTACTCAGACTGCCAAGGCGCACACAGGTCCGAGTACAGCTTTGAATTGGTTTCATTCCAGTGGGGCCACTGCTCCTGACATGTTTTCAGCTCAGTGGTACTTCTCTCCTTCCATTTTGCAAACCTAAGAAATTTGGTTGGTTTTGAGTTTAGTGCCAAGTAGTGCTCAGAAATTTTGTGTTTTTTTGAACTGGCTGTTGAAGCACTTTAAAACTATGCAGCCCTCAACAACTCCTTAATGTTAGAGATTTCCAACCATGTTGAAATAGTTGTAAATGGGTACGTTTTATGTGAATTGAATGCAGCTACAACCAAATATCTTACAGATAGAGTTTTGATCTATAGATCAAGAATATTTCTTTTCCACATCATCATTTTTACTATGAAAGTATTCACTTAGAAAACAAACAGTCATTATGATACTGAGACTGAAGACCATGGTTAAGGATGGAACGCTGTTCAAAAGCAAACGGGGCTGCCTAAATGGGCAGTTAGATTAGAACCACATCCCGTGGTAGCAGCATTGCTACGTGCTGGAAGTTATGGCCTGGCATCTGGGTGCCCTTCACGTGCACGTCTGTAAATAGACCACAACTGTGCGCTGGTACCAAAGGCTTCAGCGGGAAAGTGTCGGAGCTAAAGAAGGAGGTTGCACGCTAATGCAAGGAGGGTGTCGAATGTCAAGGATCTGGGGCTCATTCTGAAACGGGAGGAGGGAGGAGGAGTCTTTGTCCCTGACTGTGCTGGGCAGTAAAACGCTAACTTCAGGTAGAAGTCAATAGCTTTATCACTTCTTAGTGGCTGAGTTTAAGTAAGAAATCAAATTACTCAGCATAAAAAATCATTCTATAATTTGAAATATAAATTGCTTTTTACATTTTTCTTTAACTTAGTTCAATATACACTTTTAACAATCATTTTATCTTATTAATGTATATATAAATTGTTTTTTATAAGTTGAAATGTTATTTACATATATGTAAACAGTTGTTTACAAAATTGTTTAAAATAAAAATTTATAGTTTACTATTACTACTTCTCACAAAATTAAATCATTAAAACTTGCTTTTTATATCACTTATGATTATTTTTATTCAGGGCAGAATAAAACCAAAATTAGATGCAAACAAGTTTGTAAAATTTATATTACTGTCACAGAAGATTGTGGTTTCTGATCTAAACTTCTTAAAAGCCAGGTAAAAAAAATAAAAACTTAAGTGCAATGATAAATTCAGTTAGGGACAATTTTTGTAGAAAGAATAATAAAAGTTGTTTCTCATTAAAAAAATTAAGAAGACTACTGGTCTTCAGCACAAAGTATATTTTTTAGCACATATTTGCGCAACTTTAAGAATCAACAGGTGCGTTGCAGGTTCCAAAATTAATTGACAGTCAGCACTCAAGTTCTCCTTGTCGCGTGTGGCGAGAGCCCTCACGTGTGAACCTCAGCTTGTGTGAAAACGTGCACAGCCTTGTCTAGAAACAAAGTTATCGTTTTTATGCCAAGGTGAGAAAACTTGACTGCAGTTAAGATTTTTGCCCTTCTTACCTTACCTATTTTGAATATTGACATCAAGCAAAGAGCATGGAGTGTTAAAAATCACTTGTGTGCACCTCTTGATCTTACACATTCACTTACATCCTTTATCTAACCAATACTCTGAAAGACTAAACGAGAGCAGAGGTGTA
>PVKM010052416.1:0-10254 GCA_004027735.1 Carollia perspicillata
TTCAAGCTTGCTGCTAAAAATGACCAAGTTTTACTACAAAGAAGAAATACCAGTGACCTACAAAATAAGTGACAGGGCAGAAAATACCCTATAAAATAGCATAGCACACCTTCAGGCCTCAGGGAAGTAGCCTGTGGTGAACAGGGGAGGTCTCTTGCTAAGGGCTCCCTACTTCCAGAACATACCAACAACCCATATATTTAAACAGCAACCCCCCCAGGCCCCCACCAAAAAAAAAAAAAAAAACAAGAGAAACTTCTCCAGAGAGGACATGCAGAGGGCCAACAACCATGAGAAGAGGCTCAGAGACACTAACCACCAAGGAACTGCAAACCAGAATGCCCACCTGTCAGAATGGGTATGACCCAAAAGATAAATGTCTGTGAAGACTTGGAGAAAGGGGGGCCCCTCAGAAACGGCTGGGGAAATGCAGACTGGTGCCGCCACTGCCGTGGGAACCAGTATGGAGGCTCCTCAAGAACTCAAAACCAGCAGCCGTGTGACCCAAACGTTCCACTTCTGGGCATTTATCCGATGAAACAAAAACACCAATTCAAGAGGACACATACAACCCCTGTTCGCTGCAGTGTCGTGTATAACAGCCAAGGTCGGAAGTAGCCTTAGTGCCCGTCAATACGCAAAATACGCAAATGGATCAAGGAGATCTGGGTCTTCCAGGCAAGGAGCACTGCTAGCCGTAAAAACGAATGAAACTGGCCCTCTGGGACAATATGGATGGACCTAAAGGGCATTCTGCTCAGTGAACAGTGAAGCAGAGAACGACAACCATGTGATTGCACTTCCATCTGGAATCTAAAGAACAGAAATGAACCACGGAGAACAAACCGCTGGTTATCGGAAGGCAGGGGAATGGTGGGATGGATAGAAAAGAAGAAGGGAACTAAGAAGTGCAGACCTCCAGTTACAGAGCAGCCACGGGAGGTAAAGCACAGCAGAGGAACCGAGTCCAATACCCTAGTAACTGTACGGGGCCAGGTGCACCAGACCTACTGTGGCGGCCACTTCGTAAGTCATAAAGTGTCTAACCAACCACAAAGCAGTATACCTGACTCCAATATAATATGTGATAACTAAAAAACATGCAACATCTCACCTGATCAGAACAGAGTCCCTGGTATAGCCGCCATCATATTCTGTAGTTTCTTCCAGGGCTTGGAAATCTAGGTTCTGAAAATTCAAAGAAATGGCTTAGCTCCCAGCCTGCCACACTAGTACAAACGACACAGCAGTGCACGGTGCTTTTGCAGGCACCAAGTCCTTACCCGGCTTCCACATATGAGCAGTTCGATTTCCTCCGGTCTGAACAGGTACTTTAAGGGAGATTCATTGGTCACCATGTGAAAACCTCTCCGAAACGCCTTGAACTGTTTTTCTACTGATTTATTGAGAATGTAGTCAGAATAGAGATTGACAAATTCCTGCAGAAACATTAACCAAAAGAGCTTACGAACTGTACCAATGGAACACACCGAGCTAATGGGCTGCAGAGCTTTTTTTAATTATATTTGTGTGTATTTTCCCAAAGGAAAGAACATGCAAGAACATGTTTGAAAATCACGTGGCTGTCTGTCTGCAATACCAAAATGAACTTGTAAACGGGGTGTGTATAAGCCAATACATGTGTTTCCATTTTGGCACTGTACTAAATCAGCCATCGACACCACTTGGAGAACCCCTCCGCTAGCTACGCACACGCGAGAGCCAAGAAGGTGTGACGTGCTGACTTAGAACAAACCAGGGAGTCTCGTGGTTGCTCTTGAGTATTTGGGAAGCTGCCTACTGTACCCAGTTCAGCTACTACACCAAATCACAAGGGAAACATACTTGGTATCCTAAGGAGCCAACATTTTATCGGAACCTGTAATAATGTGAACACGTTTCTAAAGGTTAATTATATATTCACCATAATGGTCCTACGATGTTCTGGTCATTCCCTTGTTTCCAGATGCTTACCTTGCTAGTCTGGACAGCAGCGTGATCTGAATAACGCCGCACACACGTGTGCCCACCACGTGACACCACCATGTGCATGGTGACCAGGACCACCCAGCATACTGCTTGGTGTTGCGGGCCACAAGTCACTCTCATTCCTCCCCACCCACACAAGGGGCTTGGCGCCCCACTGCGTGCTGTCCTACCGGCTTATTTCCCAGATTTAGAAACTGGCTCCTGCATTTTCAAGAACCTAGTTAGTTACTTGAGTTCTTGGGTCTTCATATAGACGATATTAGATAGTGTACTTTCAGATACCATATTTTGCCGTGTGTAATGTGCTTCTGTGTATAGGCACACACATGTTTTCAGCCCAAACTTTTCAGGAAAAAGATCTTCCGTTTTAATTTTTAATTCAATTCTTTATTTATTTGTACTTGAAAACAAAACCAGCCATTGTATTCCGTAGTATTATTTTGAATACAGATATTGTTACTGCTTTGTAGAGTGACACTTTCAATGCAAAAGCATAAATAAAAGGAAAACATACAGATACAGAATTAGTGCTACCCATGTCTTCCTCAAAAGAGGCTCATCATACATGGCAAAACATGGTGGTACTTTTAAAGTTACAAGCATTATGTTCTTAAATTCTGTTCACCAACAGAAAAACACAAGGATACAAGAACATTTACTACCTTCCTGTTTTCGTTTGTAATTGGAATTTTGTCCCCATTTTCCTTCAGATCGTACATCATGGGGTTACCAAACAGGTCCGTCTGCGAGATCTGGAAAGTGATCATCATGTCGTCCTCCACATTCCCTTCATACTCCAGCAAGTCTTTCAAGCTCTGATATAGAACCTAAGGGTCAGAAAGGGAAAGTCAGGGTCCCCTCAGAATTACAGAGTACAACCGTCTGCAATACTCTTATTGGGTTGGGGGAGTGGGACCCCAAGAGCACAGTGCCCTCCTGCCCCCCCAAAAGTTGACAACAGGAGAGAGAATGAAGACTCCGTGGGTGAAAGTGTGCTCTCCGTGAGGGTCCCCCTCCCACCCTGGTTTAGTCATGGACTCCCCGCTGCACTCTCAGAGTCTCTGGTCAGAGAGGACATGGGGGAGTGACAGACTGCAGACAGTCCCCTGACTGCAGCCACCTAGCTCCCTACTCTGATATCTCCTTGCAGCTTCACAAGAGCTCATTAAAAAACAAAATGTTTAAAAACACTTAAAACCTGCTTGCTGACAGCAGTACATTGTGATTTATATAAAAGTTTCCCCTTTGAGGTTGTGAACGGTAACAAGGATCTCCAGTGAAAAAACTTACAGGGTGAGAGTCTCCCAAGTCCCGGAAGGTTCCCTTCTTCCCCATTAGCTTCCTGTAGACCACCATGGGGAAGTGCACATCCAGAATGCAGTTGTTGTAAATTGCCAGGCCCAGGACTATGCCGATTAGAGTGAACTGACCCTCAGTTTCAAAAGAGGATGGATTAAACCAAAACAGTTTCGTAGATTCATCATATGTGAACATACCTGTAAGAAATACATTATTCCCACATTTTAATAGACTTTCGAATACAAACTTAAAATAACGTGAACTTTTACAGTGTACGTAAACTTGTCTATTACCACTAAGAAACCAAAGTTTAAATATACCATGATTATAAGCTGGCAAAGGTAGTAGGTCTGCGTATATTATTAAGCCAAGGAAACAAAGTAATAAGCAACTTTAGTGGCATTTTCCAAGAAGTTTCAGAAAATGTTTATTAAATTCAAGTTCTCTGGTCATCCTGTAACACGAATGATGGTAACTGCATTCACACTTCATCCAATGAAGGGGTGAAGCAGCAGAAAAAAAAAACAGGAAATTATTTTGAAAATAATATAGTTATTTTCAACTTACAAGCATCTTCAGAGTGCTTTAGAGCATTTCACTTTTAAAAACACTCTAATTCTACCCTGGCTGGTGTAGCTCAGTGGATTGAGCGCAGGCCTGCGAACCAAATGATCGCGGTTCGATTCCCAGTCAGGGCACATGCCTGGGTTGCAGGCCAGTTCCCAGCGAGGGACGCACGAGAGGCACCACACAATATTTCTCTCCTTTGCTTCCCCTCTAAGGATAAATAAAATCTTTAAAAAAATAAAAACACTCTAAATCATATGTACTCTTTTAAAAAACAATTTTGGGTTTCCTTAAGGGAGAGTTTTGTTTTTTCAAAACTGCAGGATCCCCTAAAATATCTCCAGCACCTTTGTAGCCAAGTCAAAGGTGCCACATGCAGAAACTTAGATCCATTTACTTTCATTTAGCAAAATGAAAATTTACATTTTCATTTTCATTTTACTAAGATGTTTTTTAGTTTCTACTTGAAAACGAGGTAAAAATAGTTTAAGAATTAGATCTGAAAAAGGGGTATTTCAAATAGAACTGCAGATATCTGTACAGCCTGTAAATAAATCAATTATACGATTTTTAAAGTTGCATAATGGTTCATTTTAATTCAATTTGAGTTAAATATAAGCAGAACTTTAAAACAATTCCTTGGTCATAAGACGGAAAGATAGTGCACCTTCGTGTTTGTGAAATACCAGTCTGAATATTATGCAATTTGTACTTCAATTTCACAGTTTACATTTAAACTTTTTACAGCCCTAAATTACAACATAACTTGGGGTACTAATGGCTTCATTTAGCTATAAATATATACTATCGAGAGCATCAAAACCAGCCTAAGTACAGTTAATAAATTGGACAAAACTTCACAAATGTATGCCCTTGGTCTCAAAAGCAACACCCTACAAGATAATTAATACATATCACACAGGTGAACACCCATCTCTGATAGACAACCGGAAATGTAAGGCGATTTCACAGTGGACACATTTTTTTTCAGGTTCCAGGGGGAAAAAAAACACAGCATGGGTCTTCTAAAACTTCCTTTTTTGTTATCTCTCTGCCACCATTTCAAATTCTCTTACATCAAGTGAAAATGTGCAATATACGTTTTTTCTTAGAAGGATTTCTGCACAATATAATATACTTTATAGCTAACATCTGACATTGTAGATCCATCAGAACCTGGTTTGCCAGATTCATGAAGCATATAAATTTCTGTCTCGGAAAAGGGTGTCTTTGTTCACTCTGAGCAAGTGACTCTGAGCCTTATGACTCTGATTAACATTAGCTACAATGTATCGTCTCACCACAAGTGGATTTGTCATGAACTCGCAATGCCTGATTCCGTTCACAGGTGGGCATATACATTGTGACCGACTGAGAGCCATGACAGAAGCGTGTGGGAAATCATCTGTGTGACTCGGCCCCGGGTTCACGACTCGCAGGGCGCTGTTAGGGGAAGTGGCCCTACACTGGTCCTGCCTTCAGCCTCCACACTGAGCACACCCAGGGCTTCTACTGCAGAAAGGGCATCGGTCAGGGTTCCTCAGCCCCCCACCCGGGCTTGCTTTTCCCTGTTCCACTCTGCCCATCAGAGAAATTCAAACTCTTCAACGTGTGGACCAGACTTCGCAAACTGCTCAAAGGAAAGTCTTCTGGGAGGCAAAGGGCCTGGAGTTCAGACACTGGGGAACTATGGGAAATGACCCCACTGGGGGCCATCCGCTGGCCCCCCCAGGTTGGGGCTGGACACACCAACCAGGCATTCCTCGCCCCTGGTTTCGGGAAGGCTGTGAGCTGGATCAATGTTTTAAACGAAGATTAGCAAAGAAACCCTCCAAATGCTCCATTCTAAAGTGCTACGAACGTTCACTAGACGATAACCTCCTATTAAAATACACAGTTCAGTGATCCAAACAAGAACTTTAATAAACGAGTGAGGTAAACTGGTCCCAGAAACCCCCCACCCAAACCGCCTCCCGCTGCTCCTCGGGGGTGGGCACATGTGTGAACCTAGCAAATTCTTCTGTCAGAAAGACAGGGCCCACAGCGCTCACTGAAGCCCTCACCAATGTCGGGATTGAAGATTTCCTCCACGACCAGCTGAAAAAACTCTTTGGACACGCCGCCCTCGTCAACGCCTTGCTCTCCCTCGAACTCCACATACAGCTGCTTCTTCAGGTCAGCAGGGTTTTCCATGGCGATCATCTCCAGCTGTAGGGAGGAGACAGGGAAGAGAAGGTGACTGCCAGTGTGGGCGGGGGAGGGGAGCAACAGAATACACAGAGAAGGGAAATACACACTGGGAGCAGGGCAGGGAGGCGATAAGAGTTACTGACTGTGGTTTGTTTTAACTGGGAAAAAGCAGCAAAGCGGTAAAAACCCAATGAAGACCAAGACTTAGCTTGAAATGGTTACTTTCTAACTTCTGATGTCTTAATAAAAGCAGAAAGTCAGAATCAGCTTTTCTGTTACCTACGTAAGAAACTTGGGCTATAGTGTCAGGACACAGAAGTCAGCAAAAAACATGTTTTAAACGAAATCATTTCAGCAAAAACGCTGCAATGTAGAAGTTTGACTTCAAAATGGTTCCCCATGTAGTTTTTTACTAGAATAAAAAAAATTAAGTTTTAAAATCGAAGAAGCCACAAAATTTTCCAATAAAAAATTAATAGGGAAGCCATTGATGATCTATAAGGCTTATGAATTATCACTTACGGATTAGAACACATTTTACATCTACTTGCTCACATCCTTCCTCTTAATTTCTGGCAAGTTATCAAACCCTACTTTCCACCATTGCAACTATGACTCTTCACCAGTTAATTCTTGACTTCTTTAGATCTAGAGAATAATGAATATAGGTAGTGATTCGTGTTATAGATGAATCATCAAATTACACCAGATTCTGATATGAAATGTTTATACTGCAATTTGTGTTTCTAAAATTTACTAATAGATGCCCGCCTGACCGCCCACCTTACTAAATCATCTTTAAATGCCTACTTGGTTTTAGAAAATTTACAAAATTAGCCAAAAAAGAATATTTAAGGGTCCTCAGATTTATTGCCGACTTTACAAACAGAATTTTAAAATATTTTTGAGCAGTGCAAACATCACGGAAATAGACACAGTCCTAAACTGATTACTTCACATGAACAGCAATAGTTTGGACATTCCAGCTTCCTACAACCCAGTAGTGGGCGGCCCAGCCCACTCGGTGCTCTGCCACCTACAATGGCGGCAGGGGGACAGGAGCAGAATGCATCCCACATGGTAATGGCACGTACTGTTCGTGAGACTCTGGCTTCAATGGTACGTACAGATACACGTGCGTGTAGTGGATGTTATGTACACGATCTCTTACTAGGGCTTACACAGATATTTTAAGAAGAAAGACCAAAATGATCTTCTGGAAACGTGGAACTTTTGGATTCTGTGACTCAGCTTTCGAGAACATCTGTCCTGGGCCTCGGTGGTCCCTTGGCGGTCCCCAACGTCCATGGAATGCCACGCTTGTCCGAACCAGGGTGTTCAGTTTCAAGAAATAGAGAGCAGTGGACAGGCGGAGCCAGGGCACCCTACACTAGTCCCAACTGACAGCTTTCAACCTTCAAACTGATCAAGCGACTGTGTGAAGCCTCAGCTTTCTTATGTACAAAAGGGGATAATACTCTTCACATAGCAAAGTTGTGAAGGCATTAACAAAAATATATTAGCAGGTGAACTGTTAACTCTTTCAATAAAAGATGCATAATGTGATTTTAGAGTGTAATCCCAACTTTTGAAAATAACCTTGCGGGGGAGGGGGGGGGGTATTCCAGGTGGAAATTTGCTTCGAGGCACAGAATGTAAGGACCCTGGGGGCCACATCAGAATTTCCGACTTAGCTCCAATGCGGCTCATCGGTCAGGCCAGCCTCCCGCCTGGCCGTGGAACCACCCCCCTTCCACCTGGGTGTTAAAGGGTGTGAGTCGATGGTCACACATGGCCTTACACCCTTACAAACCTCATCAGATGCCATGCACTCAGGCGACCACAGTGACCATCTGATACTCAAAGGAAGCTCCCTACAGGTCCTCCTCATTCCCATGGAGGAGAGGGACCTGGTCTCTGTCGCTGGGACTGATAACCGTGTTCCTCCAGGGTTCAGAGCCCCTGAGTTGCAGACCTCCTTCTGCCGGAGATACGGACAGGAGGGCGGAAGCCCACTGCCCTTCACTGTTGTTAAAGCACTGCAGGCCGCACATCCGTGTTACGGTGATACATGAAGTGCTAAGAATCCCCTGTACAGTGTCATGTAAAAATCAGCTCTTGTTGTTGTTACTTTGATTCTAACGGTTGTGAAATGTTTCTCAGGCTCAGTTTAAAAGGAAACAACACAGACACCTGTACGAAAAGGTCCTGGTAATACCCATACACCACCAGTGGGCAGCCCTGACATGCCGGGCACTATTCCAAACTCTGCGCACGCATCTCCTGAGTCTCCGCCCCAGCCCTAAGGGGGTCAGTAGCACGCTGTACCCCGTCCAAGCGTCGGAGGGTGAGCCCCTCACTCGAGTTGGAGCGAGAAACAGAAGAGCAGAGCACTGACCCAGGCGGCTGTGATGAGCGGTCTTTCCCGAAATGAGCGATTTTCATTTTCTTCTGTTTTCCTGTGTCTTAATTTTTTACATTAATTATGTGTTAGTTTTAGAATCAGGATTATTCAAATATAAGTATGTAAAAAGAATTATTTGAAAACTACTTCATCACTTACAGTTCCATGAGGATCCTATCTTTTAAAAAATTACTTTTAATTGTGGTAACATATATACCATAAATTTATCAGTAAGTGTTTCGGCAAAGGTCGTCATTATGAGAGAGAGCATTTTTTGTCCTTAAAAGTAGCCACTTTAAACCCATTGTTGAACTGGAGATGGAAGAATTGTAAAGGTATCAATGTCACTTTATGTAATACAAAACTTTTCAAAATCAAAAGCTGTCTGGAATGCAGTATATTCAGAAAGTGGAAATATTTGTCAATGAACACTCGGAAAAATAATTTGTATGCATGTTTGAATTGAACTCATTTAATAAATATGTACACCTAGAATTTTGTATGTAGGTTTTCTGGGAGCTGGGTGTAGTTCGTGTTACTTTACTGTGGAGACTGGCAAGATGACAGATGGCAAAACAGCACACCGGGTACAGTGACCAACCCTTCCTTGTATGATGACTTCCTCTTCAATCTAGCACTCCTGATTTCGTCACTTGTTGGACAAAATGAGTTCCAATTTGTAAACTTTTAAGCAGCCATGATGATGAAATTCCAGAAGGGCCATTTAAAAAAAAACTGACCTGATATCAAAAGATTCCCAGAATCAGGTGGAGAGGATGATAGCTCAACATGGAAATACACTCGCCAGTCCTGGCTGGTGTGGCTCAGTGAATTGAGCATGGGCTGTGAACCAGGAAGTCGCTGGTTCGATTCCCAGTCAGGGCACATGCCTGGGTTGTGGGCCAGTTCCCAGTAGGGGTACGAGAGAGGCAACCATACACTGATGTTTTTCTCCTCCTCTTTCTCCCCCTGCCCCTTTCTAAAGGTAAAGTAAAAAAAAAAAAAAATTACACTAGCCATATTTACAAGAGTCAAAAGGAAAACCCCAGCTATTTAAAGGTATTCTGTAAACAGTAATGTAAACAGTATTCTGGCTATTACTCATGTCAAATCCATCCTCATAAACAGCTGGAAAAAATCCCTTGATGCTCTTGAAATGTAAGGGCACTGTTGGGATACAGTGGCCTCTCGGAGACCAAAGCAAGCCTGGGACCCCTGGGCAGGGTCACGTACCCGACTGGAGACTGCTCACACACGCTGCTAGTGACGGGGTTCCAACGGCGGGCCGGAACGGGGCTTTCGGACTACCCAGAGACACGGAATGTGCTCATTTCTCTATGAGGCCGAGTTTCTTGTATCTGGAATCCCAGAGCGCTCCCAGTTCTGCCACTGCCTTCTGCAGGCTGGACCCTCCCCGCTTCACCTTCCTCGCACGTGGTGCTGAGGAGTTCGGTGAGCGTCGCTGCTCAGATTACTGGGCGGGGCTGAGAGTCTACGTCGGTCTCGTTCATTCTCTCGTTCTACTCTGAGGACAGAAACGGGGCACGTGGTTCTTGCTTCCAATGAGAGTAAGCGTGAGGAATGGTAATGGCCACGGCATGGAGCGCCACCGAGTGGCCGTGTAAGACAGCCACCTACACCCAGAGCAGCTCCGGATAACACTCGATGATACTCTGAAAGCACTGCAGGTGGGTCTATGAACGAGACCCAAGTAGTGTTTTCAGCTACAGCTCGGGGTGTCCGCCTGCCCAGGGAAGTGCTGGGGGTCGGGTGAGTGGTTCTGAGCAGACCCTCTGGGTGGGGCT
>PVKM010052417.1:0-10255 GCA_004027735.1 Carollia perspicillata
GGGGCCTCATGTTAGGTCAGGTTTTGACATCACATGAGTTATAGAAAAGCTTTCAGTTTTATCACGTCTTGGATTTTGAAACTACAGATAGAGGAGTGTGAGTCTTAACTGCACTGCATTAGCTTTCTTACAGAAAAACGGCAGCAGATTGGACCCAACATTTCTGTGGTAAACTTATGCAGAAAAGACCTCTGCAAAGACCTCACCAGTGAGCCTCCAGGAGGAGGCGATTTTTAAAAGCTGGTCAAGGCCACGGCAGACTTAGGGCAGCAGCATTTCCCACCAGCAGCCCACAGGGGTTGTTAAACATCTTCTATGAGCTAAAGAACTTATGATACATGGACATGAACTAAAGAGGGGGAGTGTGGGTGGGAGGGGGTTGGCAGGGTGGAGGGGAATGAAGGGGGAAATGGGAGAACTGTAATGGCATAATCAATAAAAAAGTTAAAAAAAAAACAAAAAAAAAAAAACCATCTTCTATGCACAAATCCTTGTACACAGTCCTGGGAGGTACTAAGACATACAAGATCCAGTTCCAGCCCGCGGGAGCTTAGGAGGTAGGAGGGACAAGGAGGTAAACATAAATCACAGGACATCGACAACTGAAGGGAGCTAACCCACGGCCACACTTTATAAGTGACGAAACCAGGCAGTTAACAGCAGGAAGCGATCGGAATCAGGGTTAGCTAACTGCCCTGCACGGCCCCTCATCTGCTCCTTGCACAATCATTGCCAACAGCGATGAAATCACGAGAGGCATGCAAGACTCTAGCTGAGGTGGTTTTGGTCAAACACGCCTTGGCAGCAGAGGTGGGCTCCGACTTTAAAAAGAACTTTGGAGCCCTGGCCGGGTGGATCGGTTGGTCAGAGAGCCATCCGTAAGCCAGGGCATCCAACCTTCTGGCATCTCTGGGCCACTCTGAAAGAAGAGTTGTCTTGGGCCACACATTCAATACACAAACACTAAGGAAAGCAAAACAAAAAAAAAATCTCATAATGTTTTACATAAACTTACAATTTTGTGTCGGGCCGTATTCATAGCCAACCTGGGCTGCATGCGGCCTGTTGGCTGTGGTTTGGACACCCCTGCCACCAAAAGTTTGCAGGTTCAATCCCCAGTCAGGGCACATACCTAGGTTGCAGGTTCAGTTCGATTCCCAGTAGGGGCACCTACAGGAGGCAACCGATCCATGTTTCTCTCTCTTTCTCCCTTCCTCTCTCTCTAAAATCAATAAACACATCCTCGGGTGAGGAAAATAGAGTATTAACTAAGGCACCAAGTACAATAGGTCTGATGTTGCCAAGCTGGTAAGAGGGGCTTCCACAGGACCACTCAGGAAACCTGATGTCTGACCCTGCGACTGGGCAGACAGGGTAGACTGGCATCTGGCCGCCACCTGAGACACCCCAGGCATGAGACGCAGGCTGGCCATCTGCTGTCGGAGGAGCCAAGGGAGATGGCTGCGCTGGGAGGTCACTGTGCCAAATGATGCACGATTGTTTCCTTGGGCTAATGTGGGCCACATGCAAGAGAGGCCCCCTTGTCCAAAAGGGCCCCTCAGACAGGCTGAAGGACCTTAGCCAAACTGGGCTGGAGATGAATCACTGGATTTTAGAAACTCAGGAAAGAACGATGATGTAGCATAGAAGATTATTTGCTCTTTTTGAGACAAATGGAAGTGAACGACCCCAGCAAGCGGGGGTGGGGGGGCCTCTGACAAACCACAAACATGGCTGCAAGAGAAAGACCTGACGTTAAACACCTGCCAGGCCCAGGGAGCTGGACGCTGGCAGCCAGCAGTGCTGGCCACGTGAACCCTTTCCTGTCCACCCTAGCCCACTGACAAAGGACTGGACATACTCAATATTGAACTTAAAGTTACCACAGGAACATCTACTGCCTAAGAATGACCAGAAAAAAGGATGGTACCTGACTGAGTTTTCATCCAGGGCAGGGAAAGAACTAATCTCACTGAGAAACATAAAGGGACAGTAGGAGACAAAATTAAGTCACTTTATGAGCACATCTCAATGAGTCATGTTTCTTTATACTAATTAGAAACATAGTTATTAAAATGGAATGTTTGTCCCTGTACCAACTGAAATCATCTCTCGTATTCCCACTGGTATAGTAACCACCATTAGAAATAAATAGTATAGGGCAATAAGGAATTAAGGGGAAAAGCAAGGCAGGCAGGGACCAAAAAAAAAGAAAAGATTATTTTTTGCTGGGTTCAGTGGGAACTCATTTACTCCTCCACTCTGAATATGATGAAATGAAAATAGAAGGTTTATCAATGGACAGCAGAATCCACGGGTCCCTGGACAAACAGCTTTGTTCAGAGGGAAATCCAGGTGGTCGGCTTCTGTGCACAGAAAACCTGCGACTCCCTGAGTTTCGAAGCTGAGTTTATGATGCGCTCTTGCTTTTTCAGGCTGAGCAAAGGCAGCAGGGGAGAGGCATGTTCTCACAACACCGTGTCACTTGGGAAGCATCAGTCAGTGTCCCCGAGTGCTGGAGCCCTGGGAGGATCCTGGACCGCACCAGTCCCTGGGTCTGCCAAATCCAAGTGCAGAACGTGAAGCAGACACCAGCTCACAACCTCCCTGCTGCCTTCACCTGGGGGCAGTTGGAGCGTGGCGGGGGAGGGGGTTGTGAAGTTTAAGTTTTAAGACAAGACACGAAGGGTGCTCCCTGAGGTTTAAGAAATGCAGAGTGTCCACCTCTCAGCTGCCCCGTTTACACAGTCACAGGAAGAATTACCTGGCCTAGTGTCCCCTTCACAAACAGGTGCTTACTCCAGCTCTGCCTTTGTCCCTCAGCTTCCAATTGGGCTTCTTTCTTCTGGGGTTTCTCCTTCAACCTCCCCTCTGCCACCCCAGCTCTGTCTTCCTACAGTGCCAGGCCAGCTGAGCTATTCCCGGAGACGGGACCAAATTGACCAGATTCTACTGGATCACCCAGTACTTTCCCTGGAAGAGTTGTTAGAGAATATCTCTTCTAACATTCTTGTTTTACAGATAAGGAAACTGAAGTACTCATGTGACGTGCCCAGAGTCACTGAGCTGAGACAAGGGCCCGCGTCTCCTGACCCCTAGCACAATGCTCCGTTAGACACCATCGGGCTAACTCTCCAGGGGTCAGCTCCTCCAGGCCACCACCTGAAGCTTCATTCTTCTCCCACAATTACCTCAAAGTGGTAGAAGAGCCTCAGAGTTAACGCGCCCGAAACGAACAAGGGTGAAAGAGATGAGAACCATCGCAATGAACTAGCTGGTCACCTCTGAAGGGAGTCATCAGTGGCCACAAACCCTCTCTCAGGAGAATGGGGCGGTCTGCTGTACTTTTCGGGGTGTGCCTGGGGCCCAGGGGCACGATCCGGTCTCCACAGCTGCGCTGTGATAATGGGCAGCGAGAGGCCCAGAAACGAGGTCGGAGGGTGAGGACTGGGAGTCAAGGATAAGCTGCTATGCCTAGTGACAGTAAGGTGACAGAAAGACAAATGCCAACCAGAGAGTCTGCTCAACAAGAGGGGGACAGTCGGCATCGGAATGAAATGGGGCTTGTGAGATACATCCTGTGCCAAACAGAAAGTGTATCCTCCTTACAGCAATGCCCAGGCCATCTGGTCTACCTCCCCAGTGCAGGCTACTGACCTCTCTCTTCTTCCTGAACACTCACCGGGATGTTTCTCAAATAAGAACCACCAGGACTTCCAACTCCTGTTACCTGGCTGTGTTTAATCCACATCAAGTCTCCTTACAGCTGAACTCACACTACTCCCACTTTCACCTTCTCCCCAGCATGCAATCCACAGAACACAACGGACTCAGACAGACCTCAGGTCAAATCCCAGTTTGGGCCTCTGTGAGCTGTGTGACATGTGCAACCATTTTAACTTCCAGAGGCTCAGTTTTTCCAGCTGTACAACGGGGATAAGTAAGCAGCCATCTCATGGTTATGAGAGAAGAAGAACATGCATCAAGTGCTTAGCCCAGTGCCGGGTATAAAGTAAGTATTCAATAAATGGTGGCTGTTACCGTTATTGTTGCTATGAGCACTGCAGCTGGAGGCAGTGCCGTGTGTGGAATTAAGTCTCAGAGGGCCGAAATGGTTTGTCAAAGGTCACACAGTGAGTCAGGAAGGGATTGCAGATTTCCTGATTCTAGAAGCCTTTGCCAATCATCAGCTCCCACACAAACAACATCCTTGCCCAATGACCTAGAAATCTGGGTATCAGATCACATCCAAGTACCACAGCTGATGATTTAATAAGCCCTCGCCATGTGCTAGAAACGGTGCAGGCTCTATGAAAGCTTTAAGGCTTCCACAGATCGCAGCAGGAAGAAGGTCATCTCCTTTTTCATGGCAGACAGAAACACAATTAAAAAACAATAATCTGGCCCTGGCTGGTGTTAGCTCAGTGGATTGAACATGGGCCTGTGAACCAAAAGATTGAAGTTCGATTCCCAGTCAGGGCACATACCTGGGTTGCAGGCCAGATCCCAGCAGAGGATGCACGAGAGGCAACCATACATTGCTATTTCTCTCCTTCTCTCCTTCCCTTCCCCTCTAAAGATAAATAAATAAAATATTTAAACACACACACACACACACAACAATCTGGAGCTGCTGCTTGCTTGAGTTACCCCGTGGTGATGGTATTTCTTGTCCATACTGAAGAAGGTAAATGAAAGTAAAACCAATGCTCTGGCTGCCTTATTCCTCGCTTTGGAAAGGCACTTTTGATTGGGAATATGAGGGAGGGGGATCCTCAGGACTAGAGACTAAAATGGGGTTTGGCTAAGGACAGCAGGGAAAAAGAAGCTGGGGTCGGGACTGGGCTAAATAGAGGGCCCCACCACTGCTCCACAGAAGGGCAGTGACCGTCTGCAAGCTGGGCTTCTCGCTGCACCAGGGCCTGCCCCTCCACTGGTGGTGCAAGCAAGGAAAGCGTGGAGCCTCGGGAAGCACATTTTATCTTGAAGCACGAATCACCCCTCAGAAGCCCAGAAAAGATTCCTCTCCTTCACGGCCTTCTCCTCTTTGGCGGGCATCCCTAGCTCCCAGGGGCTGGTGTCAAGGCTGTGCGAGGACTCAGGATGAGTGACAGAAATGAACCATTCCAGGAACTCATATGATGGGACATCTCTTAAACACTGAAAGGAAACAATGAATGAATGAATGAATGAATGAATGAATGAATGAGCTAGGAGGCACTGGTACTCAAGTCCACCCACAGAAGCAGTGAGAAATGGCTAGTGCATCTGCCTACAGGGCTTCTGGCATGGAAAGGAATGGCAGAAAGTGTGCTTTCTGATCAGGTCCCCCATGTATTAGATCTTCCTATATTAAGTTAGAATTTGACCATGTAGGTCTCTCTCTCTCTCTCTCTCTCTCTTTTAACTGCCATGCTTCTGGAGGATGGAGTGGCAGAAAGGAGCAATTCGAGGACCCAAGTCCTGCCTGTGTAGACTGCGCATCCTAATTTCAATACTATCCCTGCTACAATACCAGGCACACTGGAAGCCAAGAGCCCTGAATAGATATCAAACTCCCTGTTGGGGAGCCAGCAGAGTAAAGGATAATGGGGAGCTTGATGTTCCAAAACTGAACTTGGCAATGACTTTGGTTACTCCTCAAATTGCCACGCTGGATCCTAACCGACCCCACAGGTGGAAGCACCCACTTCAGTGGAGGGTGGAAAGTGGCCTTTCCGAGCTGTCCTTCAAAGGAGCAGCAGGCCGATATCACTCTGCAGCCTCAACCCCACCAAGTCTACGCAGAGAGGAACTGATGTGAAAATGAGCCTTGAGGACAGCCTTGGGGTGGAGGAGAGCGGAATCCACACCTGCAGGACCACGTGAGCCCAGGGAAGGGAGCGAGGTCTGCTTTCTATCTGGAAATGTGATAGATCACTTGTTCAGCCTCGGTTCTGTCTATGGATGTGCACGGCAGGGGTGAAAACCACGCCTTTCCTTAAGTCACAGCAGCACGGAGCAGCCCGAAGCTCAAAGTCTGAGGCAAACATACAGCTGAAACCAAGCACGCAGGTGCCTACACTCTATCAGTGCCTCTTTGACTCATAACGACAACAGTGCAAACCCTGGATCTCTTCCAGTCCTTGAGTCGAAATATTCTTTTGTCGTTGTTGTTCTGTTGCAGTTGTCCCGATTTTCCCCCAATGCTCTCCCCTGCCCCACTGAGTCTAAATATCCTTAAATTCCAGGAGAGGAAAACTTCCCAACACTGACATTCATTCCAACCACAGCCAGCATGCTCTCAGTGTGACTCAGTTTCTCTCGAGGGGAATCACAACCCAAAGTGCCACCTCCTAGTCCTTCCGCAGAAATCGGCGTACCCTTTACTTCTCAGATACAAAGCCTCTGATGTGAGAGGTGGAGGCGGAGAAAGCAAAAGACCTGACCAGAAAGGCTAAGCTTCTTCCTGCTCAGAACATCAGAATCCCTTCCAACATTCCCTCCCTAGGCAGGTGTTGCCACAAAGGGAGCTGAGAGTTTGCCAAGTAAGAAATGATCCACATCTTAAAAGGAATGTGCCCGCAAAAATAAAAAATATATTACAAAAACCCAAACCGCCTTGTCTGTACATTGGGGGCGAGGGGAGGAGGGAGGAGAAAAGTAAAGAGATACAAATTTGAAAACAGCCGGGCGGGTTAGATTTCCCTTCCCTCAAGGACAGCCAGACCTTATATGGTTGCTGATAAGACTGAGCAGCTTCACTTTACTGCCCTCACCCAGATCTCAACTCATCACATCAATGTCCCCAACATCATCGGCGACCCTTCTTAGTCAAAGCTTCGTGACTGTCCCTGACATGCAGGCTGGACACCGTCTGCCTGGAAAAATCCTAGGAGGACGGTGCTCTAAGACATCTGGAGAGCAAAGGCAGACACAAAATCCCCTGCTGCCCATGTGCTACAGCAAGTGTCTTTCTGACGAAACACTATACGTCTAAAACCGACACTGAGCTTTCCCTATCCCAAAGCTGTAACTTAGCCCTTTCCCCCTAAAAAAACGACACCTTTCCTTTCAGAAACAGTATGTAAATCAGATACAAGTAAAACAAACACAGTATAAGGCTCCCTAACTCATTTAACATCTTTCATTCAAGGGCCTGGGGCCCCTAGGCACTTAAGAAACGTAAAACGTCATGCCTTGTCACTTTAAAAGAGGGAATCGGAGGGAGGATCGTTTTCCCGTGGTACAGTCAGTACATGCGAGGAGAAATCCGCGAAAAATCCCTTTCGCTCACCATTGGGGGTGGAGAGGCCAGGACTCCACATCAGTATCCTCAGCTCTGAATAAATAGCTTGGTGAACCCAAAGGGGGGCTGAGCGACGCCCACCCTGCCATGGAGAGGGGAAAGGGCCCTAGAAATGGGACTGGTGGTGCACTCTGGTCCAGAGCCTGCATCGGACTCCAGCCACAAGTTCCAGAAACACAGACTGATTGCTCAGGGGACTTCTTTTTCTCCTCCTGCCCCTTAGGGGTCCTGAAACATTCCTCACTCCTGTACCTTTAAGCGACCGAAGTCAACGCTAAATCAGCTTGCCATTTCCCTACAAGGACCAGATAAATATTGGGTTGGCCAAGAAGTTCATTAAGTTTTTTTCCGTACAATGGCTCTAGTAGCGCTTCGTTGTTTTTTAACTTAATTCGAAATAATTTTGTTAGATTGTATTGTGACAGTTGTCATGTCAGGGTGCATTTTTTTTAAAAAAAAGCATCAAAATTGGTGAATTTTTGTGCAGCTATTTTAATATTGAAGATAGAAGAAGATCTGCAACATTTTGGGCATATTATGCTTTATTATTTCAGGAAAGGTAAAAACTGAAATGCAAAAAAAAAAAAGATTTGTGCAGTGTGTGGAGGTGCTGTGACTGATCAAATGTGTCAAAAGTGGTTTGCGAAGTTTCTTGGTACTATTCACATTTTGGCCAAATAATTCTCTGCTGTGGGGCTGTCTGATGCATTGGAAGATGTTTAGCAGCACCCCTGGCCTCTCCCCACTAGAAGCCAATAGCAGGAGATGGCCGACATACTCAAAATATCCAAATCAATAAAGTTATTGGTGAAAATGTAAAATGTGTCTTTTATTTTACAGAAAAAAAACTAAAAGGATTTTTTTTGGCCAATCCAATAAATTGGCCCAGCCCCTACTGTCTCCCCAGTTACCCGTCTCTGTCCCCAGAGATAAAGCCTTGCAGAGGAGGGCCAGGCCTCTTCTGAGCCCACCCCTCCACGCCGTTGCTACACCAGGACGTCCTGCAGGCTCACCCCTCACCCAGGCACTGCTATCATTAGCTCATTCTCAGGAGCAGGCAGGAGAGTCACCCAGCAAACCAGCTTCCCCTCCCACCCCTGCCCTGTACCTTCTGGCCCCATCAGCAAGCAGATGCAGCTCTGCCTTGCAGCCAGGGGAAAAACCCACTCTCCAAGGGCTGTGTTTCTTCTGAGAAAAAGAAAGGCAATGGGTAGTCCTGCCACAGGACAGAAGCCTGTGGTCACAATGCAAGTGGCTTGGAGCTGGAGTTACCTCATTTCTGAAGACACAAGGTTGAGACCCGGGACCTGGAACCTGGCCCATTTGTTTTCTAGAGAGAAAGACACTGTACCACCTGCAGGGCAGGCCGTTCAGCCTTCCCTTTCATCCATCTTCCTGGTTACAGCAAAGACAGAGCCCAGGCCTCCTGATGACCCAAGTCTGAAGTCCAGAGTAACAGCTCATTTATTACTAAGTGTGAGAACACACCGGAATCGATGAGCAGAGCCCCCAAGGTTACACTGGCCCAGCTCCCCCAGGGTCCTGCCCTTTTCCTCCAGTCGGGCATGCAGCAGCATCTGAACCACCTGCCACCCCAGGCTCTCTCTGTACCTGGGGCAACTAAACATCCCCCACCCCCACCCAAGGAAAACAAGGGGAGAGAAGGAGACCTAGTCCTGAGAAGGAAGGGTAGGGGTCAGTTTCTGACTGGGCACACACAGAAAGAAAGGAAGAAAGACACCTGGGAAAGAGGCCAACGTCTCTCTGCCCTTGAGGGCAACAGGGATGAAACGGTCCTCATCTCAGAGCCCTGCATCTCCCACCGAGGACTGGCGGTAAGAGAGGGCAGCTGGAGAGCTGGCAGCCAGGGGGTGGGCCGGGCCGAGGGTGTGCAGTCCACCATCGCCTAGTTTCTCCACACATGCCCGAGAGAAGGCAGCAGGGTCATACTGGCACGACGGTTCCCTCAACCTTATGGAAGGTCCTCAGCCTAAAACTCCGGAGGGTCTGTGGTTTCCACTCCGAAGCCCTGGCTCCCTAGCCTCTACCCAGACTGGCGCCCCCCTTCGCTCTCCCGAAGCGGCCTGGGAGGGGGGGCGGCGCTCGCCGCCTGTTGGAAAGGGGGTGTCAACCTTCCACTGCCGGAGATCCTCGGCTGGCCCCTTCCCCTAGCATCTCCCCAATGCCCTTTGTTTTCAGGAGGGGAAAGTTGCCAACACGCCCCCCTGTGCGCCCATCCCCCTCAGGGAACCCAAGCTTGGGCGCACCCTCTAATCTGCGGCTAGCTCTTTCGCTGGGGCCGCCACTCCGAAACCGAAAGCAAAGAGGAAGAAGGATGGGGCAGCACCCCCAGCCCGGTCTCTCGATCTTCCCCATCACCGTAATATCACCCGCACCCCCTGCACTGGCGCTGGCCGCCCCGCGCGGCCACCCCTCTGGGTGGTAGAACGGCCTCTCTGCGGGCATCGGGGGCACCTACCAGTGCGGGGCTGGGGCCGCGGGCAGGGGCAGGGGCAGGGGCAGAGCTGGGCCAGCTGCCTGCCGGGTGCAGGTGCGGCCAGGAGCGCCCAGGAGCGCCGTTTCGCAGGCTCGCTCCCGCTCCTCCTCCCGCGCCGGGACTCTGGGCGCTCTCCTGCGCCGCCTGCTCCCCGCCCCCACGCCGGCGTTCGGACTCCCCCCTCGCTGAGTTGCCGGCGGTGCCTCCCCCACGCCGCCCGGCCTCCCACGCCTCGCCTAGTCCCGCATTGTGTGTCAGCGCCCGCCACGGCGGCGCGGGGGCCCGGGGGCTGCAGCCGCCGCTGCCCGGGCCAAACGGAGCCCCCGGCGGCGGCGGCACTCACCCATAGTACGGATGCGATGCAAACTGCACATGCTCGCGTCTGACAGGCGCCCTGCCTCCGGCGCCGCTTAACTCCTTGCTCGCCTGGTCGTCCGCTGGGTGCGCTACCCCGCTGACCCTGCAGCCTC
>PVKM010052418.1:0-10242 GCA_004027735.1 Carollia perspicillata
TTAATGCTAATTTCTAATAGGAAAGCAAAGCAAGGGTGGCTAGAGCAAGGGTGACCAGCATCCAGGTGGCCAGATGCTGGGTGACTAGAAGCTATGTGGCCAAAAAAGGTGGTCAGAGGCTCCCCCAGCCAGAGACTGGGTTGCCAGGGGCCCCCTGGCCAGAGGCCACCTGGCCAGGAGTCCCCCATGTGGCAAGACAGCCAAGAGGCCAAGTGAGTGAGTCTTTTGTTTGGAGGACTTATGTAGTTAGCAAGATGGGGGTGAAGTTACATATTGATTGACATGTACAGGTGGTGTCAGCTTCCCATAGGAGATGTGGATACTCAAATGCAGGTGTGTGTGGGGGGTCTGTTAGCCTGAATCCTTATCTTGTTTATTTTGTATATGTGACAGGAGGCAGGCAGTTAACCAAATTTGGTTTTATGGGCTTTTCCTTTGATCTCTATAGTCGATTTAACTTATGTCATTTTATGTAGTTACAGAAAATATTATTTTTCTTGTGATGAGAACTTTTAAGATCTATTTCATTAGCAACTTTTAAGTAAGCAATATATTATTAACTATAGTCACAATGTTGTATATTATATCCCCATGACTTATTTATTTTATAACTGGAAGTTTATACCTTTTGTCCCCTCTACCCATTTCTCCCATCCCCTACCCTCCTCTGGCAACAACCAATCTGTTGTCTTTACCATGATTGGGGCTTTTTATTTGTTTTATTTTTGTTTTTATAACTCTACAAATAAGTTATATTGTATGGTATTTGTCTTTCTCTCTCTGACTTGTTTCACTTACCATAATGCCCTCATGGTCCATTCATGTCATTGCACATGGAAATAATTCTTCTCTGTTATGGCTGAATAATTCCATTGTGTACATATACCATACCACAGTTTTCTTTATCAATTCACCCATCAGTGGACACTGAGGTTATTTCCATATCTTGCCTCTTGTAAATAATGCTCCAGTGAACATGAAGGTGCATTTTTTTGAGGTAGTGTTTTCATTTTCTTGTGGTAAATATCTGGACGTGGAATTGCTGGGTCATATGGTCCTACTTTTAATATTTTGAGGACCCTCGAGACTGTATTCCATAGTGTCTACCCCAGTTTCCATACCCAGCTCCAGTGGGCGAGTTTCCCCTTTCTCCTCATCTTGGCCAACACTTGTTATACTTTGTCACTTTGATGGTGTAACAAGTGCGAGGTCATATCTCATTGTGCTTTTGATATGTATTTTCCTGATGATTAGTGATGTTGAGCATCTTTTCATGTATCTGTTGGCTATGTCTGTTTATTCTTTGTTAAAATCTCTACTCAAGTTAATCTGCTCATTTTTTAATTGGATGTTTATTTTCTCTTGAGTTATATTACTTTTTTATATTTTGGGTATTAACCTGTTATCTTATATCTTTTATACACACACACACATATACATATAATATTTTCTCCCATTTAGTAGATTGCCTTTACATATTGTTGATGATTTTCTTTGGAAGCAGAAGCTATTTAGTTTGATGAGGTCAGCTTGTTTATTTTTGCTTCTGTTGCTTTTGCTTTTAATGTCATATTCACGACATGTATCAAAGAGCTTACTGCCCATGATTTGTTTAAGGAGTTTTATGGCTTTATGGTTTCAGGTCTAATGATAAAGCTTTAATGCATTTGAGTTAATTTTTGTGTATGGTGTAATATAGTGGTCCAATGTTATTTTTTTGCTTGTGGCTGTCCAGTTTCTACTCTCCTCTTGAGTGAAGCATTCATTCAAAATAGTTTCCATTTAATTTTATTTTTAAGAGTATTATATGTAGTTAAGATCCTAATATTTTTTAATCATATGGTTTAAAAATGTCTCTTCTCAGTTGTAGCTTGCCTTTTCATGTTCTTTGTAGCATTATTTGACCAATGTAAGATTATAATCTTAATTTAATCAGATTTCTTCAATATTTCACTTAGTTATATTATTTCTATTTTGTTTATGTAATTTTCCCTGTCTTGAAATCCTCAAGATGTCACCTCTAATTGTCTTTTAAAACTTTTATAATTTTATCTTTACATTTATGTTTTAATCCACATGAATTTACTTGTTTAGAGAGTGATGTAGGGATAACTTTCTCCATATAGATATGTAGAATAATTAATTGAATAACCCACCTTTATGGATAAATCCTACTAGCACTATAATAAATCGCATTTTCATACATGAGTAGGTCTGATGCTGGGATTTCTGTTCTGTTCACTTGCTCTGTTTTTCTTTTGTCCAAAGTCATATGGTATTTATTGTTATAGCTATGTCAGATTTTTATAATAACGTAATACAGTTCCCTCCTTGTCCTGTTATTGTTTTGGTTCATATGTAATTTGGTAATTAATTTTTATTTGTTCTTTCATGTGAATATCAGTGATTTTTTCAAATTAAAGTAAGTACTAAGATTTTCATATAAACTGGTAAGAATTAAAATATACAATTTTTACTTTATTTAGGCTATGCTTAAATGACAAGATAAAGCATTGTAATTTTTTAGAGATTTATTTATTTATTTTTAGGCAGAGGGGAAGGGAGGGAGAAAGAGGAGGAGAGAAATGTCATTGTGTGGTTGCCTGTCATGCACCTGTACTGGGCACCAGGCCCACAAACTAGGCATGTGACCTGACTGGGAATCGAACCAGTGACACTTTGGTTTGCAGGCCAGCACTTAATCCACTGAGCCACATCAGCCAGGGCTCACTGTAATTTTTAAAAGTCCAGATACTTGTTTCAAAATTTTATATATATATATATTATTTTAAGTTCTTTTTGTTTGTTGCTGGTTCATAGAAATTGCTTTGTTTTTGTCTACAATCCAAAAAATAGCTAGAGACTCTCATATATTTTGTTATTTCTGGTTTGTGTTTTTCTATGTATAAAGCAATCTTATTTATTGATAGTGACATTTTGTTCATTTTTCAATTCCTTTAACTATTTTACATATGTTTTATAATATAGAAGTGTCAATAAATTAAATTCTTATTTATTCCTGGTCTTAAGGGGAATTATTTAAGCACTTCACTGTTAAGTCTAACATTTGCTGTAGGTTTGTGATAAAAGCCATATTTCCATTAAAGAATAAATTTAATTCCATCAAATACTTATATTTATTTTTGGAGTGATTTTTTTCCTCCATTAAAAGTTCACTACTGACTTCAGTGGAAGTTATTTAATTTCCAGAGATATACAAATGAATTAAGGAAAAAGTGAGTTTAACCATAGGAGATTTGAGAAAAGTCCTGGTGCTGTTTATATGCTAAAATGTTCGAAGTTAGGAGCAGAGTCTGTCAAGAGCAGCAAGAGACTTTGCCAGAGGTTTAACTGCTAAAGAAGGCAAACAAATGCTTTTTTATTTTTTAGAAAAATGTTACTTACCTGCAAAATGAATTAATTTCATAGAATTTTTAACACTAAACCAATCTTGTTTTCCTAAATTGACCTGTAGAATTATTTATTTATTTTTTAGAATATTTTATTTATTTATTTTTAGAGAGAGGGGAAAGGAAGGAGAAAAAGAGGGAGAGAAACATCAATGTGTGGTTGCCTCTCATATGTCCTCTGCCGGGGACCTGGCCTGCAACCCAGGCATGTGCCCTGACTGGGAATCAAACCGTTGACCCTTTGCTTCACAAGTCAAAAACCCTGGGCTATTATTTCTTTAACCTAACAGTCACATCATTATCAATCTGTCACTTTTAGTTTAGTATTTCATCTTTTGTCACCAGTTTCTCCCATTTTCTTCTTGTCTTCTATCTCCAGATTTTATTCATGTCACAACAGTTACTTTCTATCATCATTTTTACATATTTGAAACTATTTTATTTTCATTTTGAAAACTATTTTCTCAGAAATTTAAAATGTCCGTGGCTACAGCTCAGTGTTGATTTATTGTAACTGTGCACAGATAGTCACATGAGCTAAAGCCACTGTTGATTGTGGTGCATATAGCTGGCCTTTGAATAACATGGATTTGAAATGTGCAGGCGCGCTTACACACAGATGTTTTCAATAAATATTCACGGTAATAATGTAACTGTCTTTTCCTTATGATTTTCTTAATTACATTTTCTTTTCTCTAGCTCACATTTTTGTAAGAATATAATACATAATACAACAAAAAACTATGTGCTGATTGACTATGTTATTAATAAGGCTCCTATGTAATAGTAAGCTATCAATAAAACATTTTTTAAAAGATTTTACTTACTTACTTTTAGAGAGAGGGGAGTGGAGGGAGAAAGATCAGTATGTGGTTGCCTTTTGCATGCCCCCAACTGAGGACCTGGCCTGCAACCCAGGCATATACCCTGACTGGAAATCCAACCAGCAACTGTTTGATTCACAGGCTGGCACTCAGTCCACTGATTCACACCATCCAGGTATTAGTAAAGTTTTGGGTGAGTCAAAATTTACACGTAGATTTTGCACTGCACAGGAGTTGGTGCACCTAACCCCATATTATTGAAGGGTCAACTGTATATCTACATTTAAACTTTAACATAAAATTAAAAACAGCAATTTTTTCTGTTCTTAATGTGTTGATCAGTAATCAATACGAACAAAAATCCAATATTTTAACAAAAATTACACTTACTAAAATCAGATAAGTTAATTTTAATATCAAGAGAAGTAATGCTTCTTGGATAGATAAATTGTGTGCATAGAAATTTCACTTTAACATAATGGAGATTTTTCCCCAATATGCAATTTATCACCCTTTTACTGGGCAAACATCTCCATATGCTCTGCTCTCAAGAAGTATTTTTTTTTCTTAAGGTCCCTATAAATGAAGACAAACTTAGTACAATGCATTGTCTATTAATCCCCAATGCCATGCATTCCACAGGGGGGGAATATAAACCAAAGCCATTGTACTATCTAAGGAAACAGAACTGTCTTACATTTTCATCTCATTCCCCATGAAGTTTCAGCTTGTAGATTGTGCCTTCCACAGCAATCATTATAGGAACCAATAAAATATTAGCATTTCCCAGACTCTAGAAATAATAGATGTGTCCTAAAGCAGTCATTTCAGTTCCCTGGACATAGTTTTGTGTTCTACAAAATATTACATATAGCTTATCTACAAGCTATAGAGGTCACACACCTCTTGGCTTACTGAAATGGTCATTTTAGTAAGAAGCCCAGCATTTGGTCCTTGATCAATCATTGTCCTTTTAGTTAAGTACATGACAGTATGTGAGAGACTATCTTTTGAAGGTTTTCTCAGGGACAACTTTGGCATCTTTAAAAATGACAGTTGGATAGCCTCAGCTGGTGTGGCTCAGTGGATTGAGTATTGGCCTGAGAACTGAAGGGTGGGAGGTTTGATTCCCAGTTTGGGCACATGCCTGGGTGGGGGTTGTGTGAGAAGCAACCACATGTTGATGTTTCTCTCCCTACCTTTCTCCCCACCTTCCCCTCTCTCTAAAAATGCACAAATAAAATCTAAAAAAGAAAATGATAGTTGGATAAGCCAGACAATGAAAGACAAATACCATATGATCTCACCTATTAGTAGAACCTTAACAATGAAACAAATGAGTGAGCAAAATAAAACCAGAGACATGGAAATAAAGAACAAACCCACCGTGACCACAGGGGTGAGGGGATGGGGAGAGAAGGGGAAAGGTCAAGTCAAGGAACATGTATAAAGGACCCGTGGACAAAGACAATGGGGGTGGGGTAGGGGCAGGAGGATTGAATGTGGGCGGTGGGGGCTGGGTAGGGCAGGGGAGAGTAATGGGGGAAAACAGGGCCACCTGTAACTGAGTAACGAAAATAAAAGACTTTATCTTCTTAAAAACTACAGATCCATGAAAGCTCTACTCTTCTATAAAAGTCATTCCAAAAATATTCTATTGTAGTAGAGTTATTCACTAATAAATCAGGAATTTCTTCACTGGCTTAGTATTTACTTCCACATGCCTTTCTTCTGTACATGTTAAATAGCTTTGTTCTGTGATAGTACTTTTGAAACTTTATGTTTTATTTGAAAAATGGTAGTGCAAATATTCTGAAGATATTCAGAATGCATGTACACATTATTTTATACATTAGATGGCTGCCAATAAGTTTACGTTGATTTCCATATTTTAATCATTATTATATGTCAAAATTCAAGTAATTATAAGTTATACCAGGCTACATTTGAAATGAGCAGGAGAATAGATCTTAATTCATAAATAGAGAATTGCAAGTAATAAAAAATGATTTTTATATTAAATATTCAACAGAATTATAAACTAAAAAGAGTATATACACCAAGAAAATTATGCTGAAAACCTTGAACTACTGAGGCATTTCAAGAGTGCTAATGGATATTTGTGATAATTTTTTAGAATTTTAATTTGATTATTATGATATTCTGAGCCATGCCAGTTTTGCCAAAAATAATGCTGCCTAACATAACAAACCATCAAAAATTCTCGGTGACTAACAACAACACAATGTATTCAATGAAATGACTGCACATGTGGCCCTGTTCCTGACTGTTGTTTGGGTTTATATATTCTCCATGGAAGTTGCATTTGGAGGCTGATGCTTACCTGGGGAGTGATATTTGCACATATAAAGCCTGGTTTGATATGGTTCATTATATCAAGTCACATTCAATCATCAAAGCAAGTCACCAGATAAATCCCAAAGTTAGTAATGAGGAGAGGTGTACATATATTGTGTACATACCACAATAAAACCATTTCAAGAGGGGGAAGGTTCAAGATGGGGAAGGAAAGAATTGTGAATAGATGACACTATCCGCCACATGGTGTACACTTGGTTATATTTTGTATCATTTTTTAATGCTTTACATAAACAAATTCAAAATGTATCTTGAGAAGTATAGTAGATGAAGAAGCTATGCATTTGAAAATGATTATTCAGACAGGTGGTACTATTTCAGTTCTGTAAGCTATTTAATGTTTATTCATATGTAGACTTTGTTTTAAAGTGTGAAGCTCTATTTACTTAATGTCCGTAAAATGTGATACCCAATTCAGGGCTGTATAATAGAACAGAAAAAGAAATGGGTGTAAGAAAATTATGAATTTAGAAAACACCATTTACGAGTTTTATTGGGTGCCAAATGTTCCATCTTACACATTGAACAAAAATAAGCCCTCCTTTCAAATGCTTATTACAATTGCATGTTGGCATTTACCCCTGTAAATTACTCTTGAGGTTTATGACAGTGCACAAAGATACACTCATGGAGCACTGTAGTGAGTGTGCCACGTAGTCCTGTGCCAAATCAGAGCCGACTCCAGGCCACACTGACACTGAAATTCGGCCTTGGCAGTTTCCCACTGCCCATTTCTCTCATTCAGTACATATTTGCTGAGGCTCCCGAAGCCTTCGCTGTGTTCTTTAGTTTTGGCCTCCCCTATGTGTACCTGATTCTCTCTTACCTTTATTTAATCTCCCATCCTGCCCATTTTAAGCCTTTATGTTATATAGGAAGTTTTATTAAACACTCTTTTAATAAGTAGAAGACATGATCTTCTAGGATGGTGGTTTTCAATTATTTTTAATCTTGTAGCACTGTAAGAAATAGATATTCATTGCAACCCATGAAACACATACATCTACACATATACATAAAATAAAATTTCCACAAATGATAGTTGTCCTTAGTATGCATGATCCATTCTAATCTATTCTATTTCCTTGTGCATAAATACTGGTAGTGGCTCACTAAACCCCGCTAGTATGTCTCAACTCACTTTAAAATGCTACTTTAACATTTTTAGGTCCAGCTGGTGGCCAGAATTAAAAGACAGAGGAAGAAGAATCCATACATACCATATGTACTCTGATATCAAATACTAAACAGATGACTCATATGATATGTACTAAATTTGTTTATAAAATGAAGAAGCTAATTTTGGTAAAAATAGTAATACCAGACCTCATTAAGGATAAAGAAAGAGGTGGGACTTTGATTTCTAATTGGTATTTCAAGAGGATTAACAGGAGAAAGAATTTTGTTTGGTTGGCATGGCTTTCAGCAAAACATCTTTGGAGATAGCCTATGACTTTGTGAGATAGATTAGATACAGTGTTTCTTTTTGTGAATTAGTATAAAATAAACATGAAGTAAAGGATTGATGCCAAATATGTCTGAACATGAGTTTCAGTTCAAGGGCCTTAAAATTTATTCCTTGGGCAATGGGAGTTTCTTTGAGTTTCTGATTTGGAGTCTGGAATAAACATATAAAAAATGTTTAAAAAGAGAATTTGGGCCCTGGCTGGTGTAGCTTAGTGGCTTGAGTGCGGGCCTGAGAACCAAAGGATCATGGTTCGATTCCCAGTCAGGGCACATGCTTTGGTTGCAGGCCAGTTCCCAGCAGGGGACACACAAGAGACAAGCATACACTAATATTTCTCTCCCTCTCTCCTTCCCTTCCCCTCTAAAAAAAAAAGTAAAACAAAACCTTTAAAAGAGAGATAGAATTTGGTAGGTGTTTTATAATATGGTCAACTTACCTGCTTTTGTATTTTTGTATATTTTTATTAGATTTTTGAATAAACTCTTTGGTGTTGAATTTGTTAATTGCTGAACAAGATTAATCTGCCACACTACTCTGGGGCATACAGCATTTTAATAAGAATTAAATTGAAAAGTGTTTTCACTCTGGTGAAGAGAAACTAGGTACAATATTGAGAAAGTATTCATGGAGATATGATGTATTCAGCTCTCAGATCATAAGTTTATGCTGAGAATTTTAAATGTTCTGCCCTGGCTGGTGTAGCTCAGTGGATGGAGCACAGGCTGCGAAACAAAGTGTCACCAGTTTGGTTCCCAGTCAGGGCACATGCCTGGGCTGCAGGCCAGGTCCCCAGTGGGGGACACATGAGAGGCAACCTCACACTGATGTTTCTCTCCCTTTCTCCCTCTCTTCCCCTCTCTCTAAAAATAGATAAGTAAATTCTTTAAAAAATAAGTGTTCTTAAAAGCATTATTCCTATAACCAGTGTATGTTTACTGTGCACATTACTGTCTAGAATAGGTTTATTTTTGTCTGTGGTCCTAATCTTTTTTTTTTTTGTAATGTTAAGTGAGTTAATTTTGGGGTGTCTTTTAAAAATATTTTATTTATTTATTTTTAGAGAGAAGGGAAGGGAAGAAGAGAGGGAGAGAAACATCAATGTGTGGTTGCCTGTCACATGACTCCCACTGGGGACCTAGCCCACAACCCAGACATGTGCCCTGACTAGGAGTCGAACCAGTGACCCTTTGGTTCACAGCCAGCACTCAATCCACTGGGCTACACCAGCCAGGGCGGTCCTAATCGTTTTAAAGACTATTCAAATGAGCTTCAGGTTTCAGAATGATAATAATTTTATCAACCTTTATGTTCTAAGAAATTAATTAACAAATACTAAATACTAAATGAAATATTAATAGGAACATATAGTAAAAATAGTGAGATTTTTTCTTGTTTTTTTAATAAAAATTTTTATTGATTTTAGAAAAAGGAAGAGAGTAAAAGAGAAACATCTATTTGTTCCACTTATTTATGGATTTATACATTCATTGGTTGATTCCTGAATGTGCGCTGACCAGGAATTGAACTAGCAACCTTGGTGTATTGGGATGATGTTCTAACCAACTGAGCTACCCGGCTAGGGATTTTTTAAAAAATATTTAGAGAGAGGGGAAGGTAGGGAGAAAGAGATGGAGAGAAACATCAATGTATGGTTGCCTCTCACATGCCCCTAACTGGGGACCTGACCCTCAATCCAGACATGTGCCTGACTGAAAAATCAAACCTGCATGCAACCTTTCAGTTTGCAGGCCAGCACTCAGCCTACCAGGCCACATGGGCCAAGGGGATATTTCTCTCCTCATAAAGTATTTTACAGAGGGTATAAACAAAGCCCTTATACTTGCAATTCTTTCTGAGGGATAAGTAAATTGATTATGTTATGTTTTAAGGTACTGGTTTTTGTTTTGTAGATAAAAGTACGTTCACTCTTCTGAGGTTTGGTCACTGTCGATGCCCCAGGGCTGCTGATTCTTGCTGTTTCCATATGCACCCCTAGGACTTCACTACCTAGAAACACCAAAGATGCCATATGGCTTTAATATACTTTACTAGAACATAAAAAGATACTGTTTATACACTAGAGGGAATCAAGGGATGTTTGGATGAACTGTTCCTGTGTAGTTTAGATTATCATCTTATGAGCAAATCATGTTTCTGTGCG
>PVKM010052419.1:0-10272 GCA_004027735.1 Carollia perspicillata
GGTGTTTGTTTTGTTCACTATTTCACTTCTGCATGCCCAGCACCTAGAACCACCTGGTACACTGTACCAGGGTTCTCAAAATATGTGTTCAATGAATAAATAAGCACGCTTTGAAGAAGGGTAGAATTTCAATCAAAAGAAATGGAGAAAGTCCTTCCAACAGGGAAAGGCTGTAACAGTGGGTAACGGAATTGACTGGAACCAGAAACACTACAGGACGAGAGAGAAAGCCAGGTACAGAAGCTGGACCACAGATGCATTTTCTGAAAGACCATGAACTCCGGGCTGTGTACTTTGGACTCTGTACTGCAGCCAGAGGGCACCAGGAAGGTTTTTAGTCGGGGAGGCACACACGATGTTTAGGAACGTGATAGGGGAGACACAAGTACGATGCACTGGAGGAGGAGGAAGCCCAGATGCAAGCTGAATCCTGAGGGGTGACTGTGGGGGTGGCACGAGAAAGGGGGGTGGGAATGGAGGAAGGGGACAGATTCTGGAAGGAGACGTTGGTGACTGACACGGGGTGAAGAGGAAGAGTTAGAGTCGAGGGCAAGTGAGGGCGTGAGACACCCTTGTATATGGCCTGGCTCGGGCTCATTTATACAACACAGGTTTTCCCAGTTCTCATCAATCCTACTGATTTCAAATGAAAAACTGGTAAAGAATAATCTGCACCTGAAACTGAGGTCATGGTGAGCCCTACAGCTGCCAATCAAGGCCTGAGAAAGTCTCAGGGGCCCAGCAGAAGATGACTATGCTGTCAGGCACAGTCACTGGTCTGTGATGGGGTGCAGGGAAGGCCTACATTGATTTTGCCAAAAAGCCCCGCACGGGAGAGGCTGAGCTGTGTCTCCCCGGCAGGAAGCACAGGTGGAAGCTTCACAAGGCCACGGCCAGCTCTGACCGGCTTCACAGGGCAGCCTTTGTATGGCCTCCTGAAGCAGCAGGGCTGGGGGTGGGCAGTGGCTCTGGAGGGGGCCTTGATTTGGGCTCCCTGACAAATCGATCCCCTTAATTTTCCAGGCGAGCAGGAGGCACATCGAACTCCTTGATGAAGCATTACCAGGTGCCATGTCACAAGTGGAATCTCACCACGATGCACAGTGTGGTCTGTAATGATATCGTACACCTTTAAGAGAATGGCCAGTGCAGAGGCAGTTTGAGAACAAGTCACTTGAGGTCGGGAGAAGGAACTGCAGTGCCTGGCAAGGACACAGGAAGGTCTCGGGACGCGAGGATGTAAGTGCATTTCAAATATCTGAACAACGGGGAAGCAGGGCAGGGTGCGTGACCCAGAAGTTAGAACCAGGGCTGATGAGGTGGAAATCACAGAGTTCAGCTGGAAATGTGAAAGCAGATTCTATGAGCTCACACAAGTAGGAGTGGACAGTGGAGACGGTCACCTGGAGCTTCCCAGCAAAAGCAGGAAGACCACTCTGAGGGAAAGGGAAGTACCTGCTCATAAGGCAGTTGTGTAACGTGGCAACTCAGATTTCTTCCGATTTCTCGATTTGCGAATTTGCTGTACATCACCCCATCATTCTGCAAGTCACAGAGGAAAACCTAGTAGTCCTCCATCTGGGACAGTAGTAAAGGGGGAAAATGCTTGGAGTCTTAATAATGGAAAGGAAAATCCGGGCTTTCTCCGGAGAGTTCCCTTTCCCAAGCTCCTTTCCTTCATACACACGGACACAACTTTTTCTGGAGTGGGGAGGTGGTTGGCGGGGAAGCTGTCGTAATTTGGGTTCAAACAAGAGGAACTAAAAAGGAACCGCTAATTAACACCAAAACAAAAATTCGGCTCACCTACATTCCAAACACAACCTCACTGAGACTCAGGAGATGGGGCTCCAACCCCTTGAGCGCGTCATTTCAGCTCTGGCAATTTTCGTTTCTTCCCCTGGAAAACGGAGTCAAACGGTGCGCTGGATCAAACAGTTGCTAAGAATCAGCAGAACGTTTGCTCCTGGCGATTTTTTGCATTTGACCCCAAAGGCAACAAAAGCAAAAATAAACACACAAGACTACGTCAAATTAAGGAGCTTCTGCACATCAAAGGGTACCATCGAAAAACAAAAAAGCGGCCTACGGGACGGGAGAAGATGTCCATCATTATGCGTATCTGGTTAAGGGACTAATATCCAAACTACACAAAAAACTCATGCAACTCAATAGCAAAACAACCAATTACTGTAAAATGGGTAAAGGACCTATGTTGACATTTCTCCAAAGAAGACATACAAACAGCCAAAAGGTACATGAAGATGTGTTCAGTATCACTGACCATCAGGGGAAAAATCAAAACCACAATGAGGAATCACACACAGCTGTTAGAATGGCTACTGCCAAAAAGACAGGAGGTAAGTGTCGGCGAGCAAGTGGAGAAAAGGGGGCCCCTGCGCTCTGCTGCTGGGAGCGTAAACTGGCGCAACCGCTGTGGAGAGCAGCGTGCGATTCCCTTGGAAAATTAAAACCAGAACGGCCACAGTCCAGCTGCTCCACTTCTGGCTACATCCAAAGGCAATAAATGAGTATCTCAAAGAGATACATGCATTGCCATGTTCAAAGCAGCATTGTGTCCAATAGCCAAAGTAGGAAAATAACAAGTGTCCACTGACAGATAAATAAATAAGGAAAATGCAATACATACAAAATGGAATATTATTCAGCATTTAAAAAGAAGTACATTTTGTCATTTGTGACAAAAGGGACAAACCTGGAGAATATTTTGCAAAGTGAAGTAAGCCAGACAAACACAAATACTGCATGGTATCCATTGTATGTGGAACCTTAAAAAAAGAGTTGAACTCACAGAACCAGGAGGGTTGGAGAAGGGGAAATAGGGAGACTTTGGTAAAAGGGCACACGCCTTCAGTTATGCGGTAAAGTCTGAAGATTTGATATGTAACATGATGACACCACCATGTAAGTGAAACTTGCTGGGAGAGTAGAACGTAAATGCTCTCACACACAAAAAAAGCCACTATGTGAAGCGATGAATGTGTTACCTGACTTGACGGGGGAGCTCTTTCACAGGGAACTGTATGCCAGCCAT
The DNA here is from genome assembly GCA_004027735.1 of Carollia perspicillata. Lineage (NCBI taxonomy): Eukaryota > Metazoa > Chordata > Mammalia > Chiroptera > Phyllostomidae > Carollia > Carollia perspicillata. Next base: position 3,056 of record PVKM010052419.1, read on the forward strand.
GTGCTTGGTGTAGACACGTTCACACCTCAGTGGGACTGGAAAGAAGTCAACGGGTGACTTCATACTCCTTATATAAAACTAAATTCTACAGGAAACAACATCTAAACCTGAAAAATAAACCATACAAGTACTGAAAAAAAAAATAAAACAAAGATCTTTTAGAGTAGGGAAGGTCTTTTCAACTGGAGCACAAAATCCAGAACTTATTAATGAAAAGAATGATAGGTTCGATTACATAAACATTTTTAATTGCTGCATGTTAAAAAAACTTCTATGTCAATTTTACCCCAATTAACAAAAACAACAACAAATACCACAAACAAAGCCAAAAGACAACTGATATCACAGATAAAGGGCTAATTTCTGCAAACATAAGGAGCTTCTATGAATACAAAGAAACTGATTCAACAATAAAAAAAGAAAGAAAGAAAAAGGAAAGGAACAAGCACAAAACAATGTTTTTTACATGTAAGAAAAAGATGCCAACCTCACTCATAATAAAAGACACCACTTTAAAACTATACCAAATAACATTACCAATTTGTTAAGCAAAGAAGTTAAAAAGCTACCAACCTTTAAAACAGCTGTTTGCCTATTAGAAATTTTTCAATAACTTTGCATAAGGACATGCATTGCAGCATTACTTTTAATCAGTAAAATCGTGGCAACATCTAGATTATCTATCTAGGGGGAAATTTTCAAATGAATAATAGTATATCCATACTATGGAATACCATTAAGTATTAGAGAAAATACTTCATGTAATTAATCAAAATGATGGTCAAAAATATTAAATGAAAAAAGGAAAATTCAGAGCATTATGCATAACATGGCATTATTTGTCTTAAATAGAAAAAAAAAGAATACTCGACATGTTTAATATGATTATAAAAGCACAGAGTACTTCTGGAAGGATACTCAAAAAACCAGGGAGAGGACTGGGTGTCAAAGGGACACAGAGAAAGGGAGACTTAAAAAAAATTTTATAGGACTTCTGGTCAAGAAGACAGCATAGGTAAACACAGTGCACCTCCTCACACAACCACACCAAAATCACAATTAAAATATAGAACAACCATCACTCAGAAACGCCAGAAATCGAGTGGAATGGAAGTCTGACAACCACAGAATTAAAGAAACCCCATCCACTGAGAATGGTAGGAGGGGCAGAGGTATGGAACGAGCTGGTCCCACATGCACGCATGGTAGATAAAAATGTGAGGGGTATCTCAGGAGCACGGACTCCCAGCCCCACCCTAGGCCCCTCTATCCAGGCTTCCAGTGCCAGGAAGATTAAGTCCCCATAACTTCTGGCTGCAAAAACCAGTGGGTTTGATTCAGTGGAAGAAACCCTTGTGGAGTCCCTCCTTAGAGAACCCACACACGGACTTACTCAGATCACTCCCTCTGAGCTCCAGCACTGGGGGAGCAGCTTGAAAGGCACCAGTGGCACACTGGGAGGAAGTGAAGTGTCTGGCATCAAGGTGAGAGCTGGGGGACAGCTTTCTCTCAGAAAGGCAGGCAGAGGCCATTGTCCCTTTTCTGAACCCTCCACCCACAGAGCCACAGAACTGGCAGGCTTGTGCCACACCTGAGACTCCATCAACCTGGTTAACGCTGTTTGCCCCACCTCGTGGATCCCCAGAGGTTCAGTCCCACTCACGCTGTTTTTCCACATGAACGGCTGGTCTTGGCTCATTCTTTGCAGCTTCCTAAATCCTCTTAAACCAGCAGCGGCCAGCCTAGATTCACTGCTTGGCTTCTCCTGAGAATCCAAGCCAGCACGAGTAGCAGCCATCTCAGATTGCTTCACATCTCAGGTGGCCCTGGGGCAAAACACGGGAGGGGGCCGAGCTTGGCCTGCACCCCCAGGAAACCCCAGAGCCTGTGCACCCAGTGTGTAGCTACAAATCGCACTGGAGCACCACCGCCCTGCCCCTGCACAGCTGATCCTCCATGTAGCGTGGAGGCTGGTGGTCAGTGGTCACACCAGTCCTGGCAGCTGACTGGCCTGGGTAAATCACTCCCATTGACCTGCCAACAGCAATCAAGGCTCAGCTACAAGAGAAGGGTGTACTCAGCCTACCTGAAAGGTGTATCTCAAGTACCCAGCTTGTGTGAGAGGGGAGGCTGTCCCACTGGACCCTACAGTACACCTACTCAATTAGGCCACACTACCAAGACAGGGGCTCATAGCAACTCTACCTAACATATAGAAACAAACACAGCAAGGCTGACAAAGCGAGGAGACAAAGAAACGTAGCCCAAATGAAAGAACAGATCAAAACTCCAAAAAAGAACTAAATGAAATGGAGATAAGCAATGTATCAGATGCAGGGTTCAAGACACTGGTTATGAGGATGCTCAGGGAACTTAGTGAGGACCTCAGCAGCATAAAAAAGATCTAGTAAGTCAGAAACAAAGGATATTCTAATTGAAATAAAGAACAATTTACAGGAAAAACAACACTAAAGTGGATGAAGCTGAGAATCAAAACAATGATGTGGAACATAAGGAAGCAAAAACCACCAATCAGAACAACAGGAAGAAAAAGAATCCAAAAAATGAGGACAGTGTAAGAAGCCTCTGGGACAACTTCAATTGTTCCACCACTTGCATCATAGGGGTGCCAGAAGGAGAAGACAAAGAGCAAGAAATTGGAAATCTATTTGAAAAAAATAATGAAAGAAAACTTCCCTAATTTGGTGAAGGAAATAGACATACAAGCCCAGGAAGCACAGAGTCCCAAACAAGATGGATGCAAAGAGGCCCACTCCAAGACACATAATTAAAATGCCAAAGGTTAAAGATAAAGACAGAATCTTAAAAGCAGCAAGAGAAAAGCGGTTAGTTACCTATGGGGGAAATCTCATAAGATTGTCAGCTGATTTTTCAAAAGAAACTTTGCAGGCTAGCAGGGATTGGCAAGAAACATTCAAAGTAATGAAAAATGGGGACCTACAGCCAAGAACTGTCTACCCAAAGCTATCATTTAGAATTGAAGGGCAGATAAAGAGCTTCTTAGACAAGAAAACTAAAGTTCATCACCCCCACAGCATTATATGAAATGTTAAAGGGACTTATTTAAGAATAAGATCAAAACTATAAACAATGAAATGGCAATATATACATACCTATCAACAACTGAATCTAAAAAACAAACTAAGCAAACAAGAACAGAGACAGAATCATGGATAAGGACAGTGTTTTGACAGTTGCCAGAAGGAAGAGGAGTATGGGGGAAGGGGTGAAGAGGTGAGGGGATTAAGAAGTACAAATAGGTAGTTACAGAATAGCCGTGGGATGGAACGTACAGTACAGGGAATGGAGCAGCCAAAGAACCTACACACGACCCATGGGCATGGGACAATGGCGTGGGCACTGCCTGAAGAAATGGAGGCTGCCGAGTGGAGGAGGTAAAGGTGGAAAAAATTGGGTCTACTGTAATAGCGTAATTAATAAGATGTAGTTTAAAAATTTTACATTTTTTGGTGCCCTTTAAATTTCAGCCACATTCAGGCATTATAACTTAAAAAAAAAAATCCCCAGGGTATAAAAGTTCCATTTCCAGTTAGAAATGAAAGTTGTTTAAGACTAATATTCCCTTCAAGAACACAGCTCAAGATTCTGGGACTCGGTAACTCCTGCCCTTCGAGGACCCGCCTCCTCCACCAGCCCCCGAGTCCCACGGCGTTCTCTTCTGTCCTACGGGCCAGCACAGAGGGTTCGGCCAAGCCCTGAAGATAAACTTCCAGGATCACCCACCACCTGGGTGTCAGTGTGGGAATCCAGCCCAGCAGCAAACCCAAGACTGCACATACACCGCGTAACAGACACAAGGTGCTCCTGGAGGTTTTATTAGGGATGTTCTGCTCAAAATAACTCCAAATATTTACATAAACCACATTACTTCAGCTGAGTTTACGATGGCTTCCTGGTTGTTTAAATCAGGACAGGCAGGAACAGACTGTAGACACATTGCTATCTGCAGACCCCCAGTGGGTTCAGGCCGTTTCCTACCTGTCCAGACAAATCAACAGGCCGCCCTGAGTTACAGACAGGTGGGCCTGCGGCACCAGAGATGGGTCGTTAGAGCTGGTGTGCAAGGCAGAGCGGGATGCCTGGGAAGACCCCTCGGCACCTCCCCCTGCCCAGCATCTTCAGGCCCCAGGCATTCTTCTTTCCCACTGGCTGTTCACATGGTGGCATCAAAAAGAAACATCGATGGGGGAAAGCAGGACAAAGGAATGTGAAGGAAGCCGAGGCAGGGCCCTGAGAGCGGAGATCGCGGAGCCGAGACCGGAGATCACGTCTTTGACGGTGCTGGCGCAACACTGGAGTCACGAGAAGAGCGCTGTGTCACTGCTGAGGGCCACGGGTTCCCAAGGAAGCCCAAGTGAGGTCCAGATGAATTGCTTTCCTAGAGTCTTATATATTAAGAAGCCAGCCTGTCCCTCACTAGATGGCCGGGTAATTACTGGCCACTCTGACCACACAGCACATCTCTAAACAAATAAGCTTCCCTGGGGCCTAGTCATTTCAAGGAGGACAAACCACGGAGACGTAGCTGTGCGTGTACAGTGAAGCTGGCTCGTTTTGCTCTACTTCCCAGGGCTCCGTGAGCCACAGATGACGAGGCCTAGAGCAGCCGTATCTGTGGAAGGATGGACCAGAGGCTTCACATGCCAGGCACCCTGATGCACCTTCACTGACCAGGCAACCACAGTCCCCAGACACGGCTGACCGAGCTGTGCCCCCACTCCCAGCTGGACACCCAGATACAAAGTTATTCGCCATCTGCACTAACACAGACCCTACTGCACACCCTTGCTGTCTCACACACGTGTGCGTGTGTGCACAGACACTCTCCATACCTGGTGTCTAAGGAGCTCCCTCTACAATGACCTCCCTAAGTCCGCCCGGGGTCAGAAGATGTCCGAGACTATCAACATCTCGGACAATTGCCTGTTTGGAACCTGTGGGCTTGGACCTAAGGGGCGCATTACAGATTAATCAGTCCTTCAGCCCTGAATGTGCATTTTAGGGCACCAGCACCCTTCCTTGTTCCGGGTGCTGACACCCAGACCCGCCTGCCCTGGCTCCCTGAACATCTAGCTAGCTGTCTTCCTCTCTGGGTATCTCCTGTTTTCTAGGTCCCTGGCCATCCTCCAGTCTAAATAATTTTGAATTCCTCTCCCCTTGCCTTATCATCCTGTTTTTCAGATTTCATTTCGGCTTTAAATATGTGATGCACCCATGGAAATGTATTTTCTGAGACAATGACTTTGAACCCCACCCTCCACCAGAACACAGTCAACAATCCATTCCTGGGATGATGACAAGGACAATGATCAACTCTGAGAAATTCTTAGAGATTTAGATTTCAACCCGAGGACATGGACACTGGTGTGAGGACTGCCTGAGGTGGAGGGCAGGGTGGAGGCAGGCAGGTGGCTACAGAGTGGGGACAGCTGTAATGGCATAAACAATAAAATATAATAATAATAATAATAATAATAATAATAATACTAATAATAAAAAGAATCAAGTAAAGAAAGAGGATTGAGGTTTTACTAGTACTGCCAGATAATAAAATTGTATAACAAAAATAAAAATGTGCTAATGAAAAAAAAAAACCCAAAAAAGAAATTCAGGTTTCATTCTAGTTCAGTTGCTTAAAACTGTATGTATATTATTTAAGTGTGTGTATCACATATGTACATGTGTATGTGTGTATGTTTAAAAGGTTACCCAAACAGCTTAGTAGAAAAAATCGGGAGGGAAAAAATAATGTGAGAAAAGAAGATGGTAACAATGGAAGAAGAGAAAGGAGCTTAAAAGTAGCAGTCAAGTAACAACGTATGTTTGTAAGACAATGTAGCGTAGAACTGGATTTTAAATTTCTCTCACAGGAGAAAATAATTAATTGCAAAGACAGACAGCAGCTCAGCAGCTGGGCCCCAACCCCCCCCCCCCCAGGCTGCGCTCTCACCTCCTCAGGGCCCTCCTGGCTCCCCGCCACTGCAGCCCCCACTTCCCACCACACCCCTCCCTGTTCTCGGCTTTATTTTTCTCATTAGCACGCATCGATTGCCAAGGAGCACACTCTGAATTTTACTTACTGTCCAGTTATTTCTCTTCCCCTGTGCCCTTCTAGAATACGTCACTTCCATGAGGCAGAGGATTCCACCTGTTTTGTTCACTGCTCTTCCCGGGATTTAGAGCAGTGCCTGGGACATAGCAGGTGAACAAATGAACTGAATGAATGAATTAATGACTTAATAAAAACATGCTTCAGTTTGATGTTGTTGCTGATTACATGAAAATTCCCCTACTTGTTTCTTAAAAACAACTGCTTAGAATAATACAAGATAAAGTACTATTCCCTAAAATTATATACAGTCACTCGGTCTGTATATTACTGATGCCGTTACTAGGAAAAAAGAAGGAAGAGATACAAAATCAGAACCAAAGTATATAAAGAATGTTCCAGAAAATATTTCTGCGAATCTCAGCCTCTGTATGCGCTGGAATAGACACCAAATTCTTCTCATATATTCGCCCACAGCCACTGTCACCCAAGCTTTTGGTCTGGTTGAAAAAAGAAAGTAATGAAACAAAAAAGGAGAAAAGGACAATTCTCATCTTGCTAGCGATTTCGCAAATCCCACAAACCCCTCCCCGCGCTTGATGGTGCCTGCCCTGGTGCAGCCCCGACCGGAACCAGTCTGTCTCTGAAGGGACAGTAGGGGTGGCAGCAGGTCGGGGCGGAGGCCAGGTACGCCACCAGAGGGAAAATGTTCTGTAGAATACACAAATAGGTAGAATGTTAAAAAGAGAACATACAAGAAAGACCCTTCTGGTGGAGAAGGCTGAGAAGGACACGCTGCTAAGAACGCCTCTCCTTGATGCCGCCAGTAAAAATAAGCACTCAGAAGACAAACCAGTGAGTGAAGGAAGAGCCGGGTAAACAGAGAGAACAGGGCCCGGGTGAAAAGGGGAGAGCGAGCCAATGGGGAAAAGACGCAGGACGAGTAACACGACAGGAAGAGGCGCAGAGGGGAAATCGGGAGAAGTGCGGGGAGAAAAGCGTGAAGACAGGGGTAGGTGTCGGGCTCCCAGCCTCCTGTGGTGAGAAGCGGGGTGGCGGCAGCAGGGCGGGCGCCCTTCCAGGCCAGGTCCCAGCCGCCCCGCCCTTTTCCAGCGAGCTGCCCAGT
>PVKM010052420.1:0-10252 GCA_004027735.1 Carollia perspicillata
CTCTCCGCCGCCTGCCGACTCCGCCCCTCTTACCGGTTGGGTTGAATGGCCGTCGACTTCCGCATTTCAATTTTCTGTGTTCTGGTTGTGTTATTGTTTATAAATATTTGTTGTCCTTAATCTTGGTTGTGAGAGGAGGCACAGTGCTTCCACCTACGCCTCCATCTTGGCTGGAAGTCCAGGTTTTACTTCTTGATATTTGTACTAATAATATTGTACTATTCCTTATGGCTTCATATACAGTGGCTTATCTATTCTACTCATTTTACTAGGTCATTGAGAGGGGGACCAGTATTTCTTTTTTTAAAAAAATATTTTATTTATTTATCTTTAGAGAGGAAGGGAAGGAGAGAGAGAGAAATGTCAATGTGTGGTTGCCTCTGGTGGGTCCCCTGCTGGGAACTGGCCTGCAACTCAGGCATGTGCCCTGACTGGGAATTGAACTGCGATCCTTTGGTTCGCAGCCCGCGCTCAATCCACTGAGCTACACCAGCCAGGGCAGACCTGTATTTCTTGACTGACAGTAGGGTTTTCCATCACAAGGAAGGGATTTACTAATAATGTACACAGAGAAGTGTTCTTAGAGATCCTCTGGCTGAAGAATATGAAGCTGTATTTCATGTTTAGGAAACATCTTCCTAAACTTTTATTCTCCCTAAACTTTTATTCCCCTCCCAGGTAGGTGCTGCCCCCTGGAGCTTGGGTATACAGCTTGAAACACAACATTTGTTTCAATTCTTCTTTTATGAAAGGTGATATAAGTTTTGCATTCTATTTCACCACACTTCTGTGACGATTTTGCCCTCCCTGCCATAGTTGTGTTAGTGCCTATGGACTCCACTTATCATGGAGCCAGTGGTGGCAGCCCCCAGAGCCTTTGGCCATAGTCACACCCTGTACACTGACAGGTGGTCCATAGAGACAAGTAGCCTAGTTTAAATGTGATTCTAGTGCAACCTGTTTACAGTAGGGCAAAAATGAGATCTAAAAGCAATTTAGTGAATAATGGCAAATAACCGTAAAACAAGCAACATCTAAAGGGATCTATGATCACATTAGAATAGTAGGTATTTAGCAAGTAATTGAAATTGAGTCCATGAATGAACTATTCTTGCTTATTATCCTCCTGACCATTCACCTTCCCCCCACCCCAAGGTGAAAGGTGAAGAAAAGGAGGCAATTGTAAGGTAAAGAGTGTTCCTCTATTCAAAGTGCTGTCCCTTCTAAGATGTTTTACAAACCTAGGTGAAGTATATATATTATAATCCATATTTTAAAAGGGAGGTATCAGGAAGTTTAAACATCTTGTCCAAGGTCACATAATAAATGACAGAAACTAGGAGTTAAATTAAATCCAGTACGGTTTGCCTCTAGAGCTGTATTGCTTGTACAGTGCCATGCCTGCTCCTATGGAAAAAAATAGACTTATGTTTTTAGGGGTGAAATCTTTTACGTGAAAGAAGCCTCACTCTTGTTCTCTGAGCCCGAGAGGTATAACTGGATGGGACATGCAAGTGACAGAGACTAAACATTTCAACTTTATACAAAAAAGAAGGTTCTGGCAGTCGACATGGTCCAAGGAGTGGGCTATGCTGAGTCCTTGTGTTGGAGGATTTAAGCAGACATTTCACTGAGTGGCCTTGGGGGATCTCAGCATCAGGTCCATGGTTGAAGAAGATGATATTCCAAGCTGGGAGCTCATGCTGCTCTAGACGGTGCTCATTTCTAAACCTCCAGTGAAGAATATAAAGAAACCATCTCACCCCTGAAATTTACAACTTTCTTCAAGGAACATGGAAAATAAATATTATTTTAATAGTTTTATCTTTGCATTTGCCCCTTGGAATACCAAGATATATACTTGAAACTAATACTAAGGAAAACATTAGGCTCTGCTCCTTTATCAACTTTGTGTATTAGTGGAACTCAACAACACTTACTATCTATGGTGTTAGTCTAGGGGGCTGCTACAGACTTTAGGGGAAAGTGGGGGTATCTCTGGAGAGTTGTTATTTAAAAATAGTTTTGCACAGTAGGGACTAGATTGAGGGCCCAGACTGCCTTCTGCCTACCAGCATGGTTTTAAAATGAACAAACACACAAAAAAACCCTTCTTTTCCTTTGTTCTTTCAGTTGTTTCCCTATCTGGCTCCTCTTCCTTGATCACAGTGTCAAAATGTTTGGGAGGACTAGTTACTGTCTTTAAGTTTTTCATTTGGACCTGTGAGTGTTGCAGAGGCAACAAGCTGTATCGAAAGTGCTAAGTCAGGGCTCCATGACCAAAAGGCAGACTGAACATGCACTTTGAGTATCCTCCCCGCTGCCAAATAACAAAAGATATTTGGGAAGTTTTCAATATTTGGCATTTAAAAAAGCATCCTAGTAGTCAAGTTCAGACTCCTGCTAGACTTCCTTTCAGATATTTTATGAGGTAGTGTTTTTAATTTCATATAGGAGGAGTAACACAAAGTATTCAGTGTTTAAAGCCTCTAAAGATCTTCATTTGACCCAACATGAAATAGATACACTTATAAAAATGATCATGAATAGCCTGAACTTTCTTATTTACTTATTCTCATTCTGTAGCTCAGGTCAACTAAAAATATTGGAGAAAAATGGGGTCTCTTGATTTCTGTGTAGATGCCTGGCTTTATTAGAAATACCTGAGGTCTAGAAATATGAGTTAATTCAACAAATATTTATGATGTTATTACTCTGTGACAGACCCAGCAGAGAACTCAGGACTCAGTACCTGCCCGCATGGAGCTCACACTCAAATTGAGCAATAGTAACATCTCATTCCTGGGACTCAGGACTGATTTGTTTGTTAGGTGCTGCTGACTAAGTTAACCTGACCTTGACCTTCTGTAATGTTTGGGAGCTAGTCCCAACTTTTCTGAATATTTCTGTTGGCATACTTTGTAACCTATGAATACTATTCTTTTCCTTTCCCTTTCCTCTTCAGAGGGAGAAGTCATGGACGCTGAAAAGAAGAGAGAATAACCTCAAAGCCCTGTGACTTATTTATTTTTTACTTTATTTTATTTTTAAAGATTTTATTTATTTTTAGAGAGAGGGGAAGGGAGGGAAAAAGAGAAGGAAAGAAACATCAATCAGGGACCCAACTTGCAACTCAGGTATTAGCCCTTACCAGGAATCAAACTGGCAACCTTTTGCCTTGCAGGACCATGATCCCATCAACTGAGCCATACCACTCAGAGCAAAGCCCTGGGATTTAGCTTAACATTAGTTGGCACCAAGTTATGGACCTTGACTATGACTTTTTTTTTAATGACAGGAGGAGGTAACAGTCAACTGGAGAGGAAAATGTGTGACCCTGGCAACCATACTAGATCGTGACACTGATGGAATTACTCTCTCTGTTTCCCTGTTGGCCACCAATTGCATGGATCCAGCTTGCATGTGGCCCTTCTCTCTGTACGGGACCTGATGAGATGGACACATCTTTTTCAGCATAAGCCAACTGCTGGCCTGTATGTAGCTGGACTCTTCAGAGTTTAAACACAGTTTAAATGGTTTCATAGGATGGGGGAGGGAAGTATAAGCAAAGTTGCTTCTTCCTGAAGGATGAAAGGTTGGATGCCGACAAGGGAGTGCAGGTTGCACTCTAGGACCAAGAAGGTTGGGTAATTAGGAAGTAGGCAATGCTTATGTTATTCCCAAGGATCAGAGCAGGATTTCTCTTCTTTTTAATTTATTTCTAAAATCAAAGTTATGTGTGTGCATAGGTTAAAGATTCAGATAGTTTAGCAAAGCTTGATATGATAGAGAGCTACCCTCCAGTCCCTGTCTCCTCATACCCTGCTTCCCCAGGGCAGGCACTTGCAGCCCTTTTAGCGGACCCTGTGCCTGTTGCCCTCCCTCTCTACACATACCGTGTTTATGTCACTGCCTCCTGACCAGTCAGCTGTGGGCATTATCTATTCCCTTCCCTGTGATGAGATAAAGATGTAGCTCGAACTCATTCCCAATGTCAATTTTAATCTCCTTATTCATTCTGATATAGTTACATCTTAATTTTGGTCAGATCGATATTTAGTGTTCATGTATTTTACTCTCAAACAACATTTATTGTCTAACCATGTAAAAATTACCATTACTTTTCCTTTCTGCATCATTAATAATTATTGCTTTTTCTCCTTTGTTTCATTTACTCTGTTTTTTTTTAATTAACGAGCCTGAAATTCTCCCCATTTATGTAAATCTTATCCTCTCCCAACTTCCAAATGCATAATGTGTTCTATTGATTCAATCTTCTTCAAGAAATCGCTCTAGGAGCCTTTTGACCTGCTACAGGCTGAACTACTTGTTTGACATTCTATGTTTGTTTATATGAATTAGGCAAAATAGCTGTCTCTCCTAATGTTGGAGCAGTGGCCTCAGGTAGAAGTGGCCTCTGTGCAGGCTGTGTGTGCCTAGTGGTGTGGGCAGGCCCTGTAGCAGCTCAAGGGTGTCTAAGGCTTCCGGGCACTGGCCCACAGAGCCCAGAGCTGCTCCTGGTGGGGAGGCCAAGTGCCTGTAATAATATCCTGTTGATCCTGCTTGCTTCTTTTGTTTGGGACCAAAATGGGCTCAGCAGATGTGTCTGGGAACAAGCCGCAGTGATCTTGCAGGTAGGCCAAACACCTGGATATAGCCCCAACCCACCTGTAGAGGTGGAGGGGCCATAAAAAATGGTGCTCATCTGCAACTTGCAGCCTGGATGATTCTGCAGTCCCTGCAGAGCTCTTGTGGCTCCCCAGGCTTCTGTATAAAGTCTCTGTTTACTGTAGATAAAGTGGATCTGTGTGGTTGTGGAGGCTTTCTGTGCCTGGTAGTTTGGGGAAGCCAGTTGGAGCTCGGCAGCTGCTCTGGGACCTTGAGGCACTGGCCTGCTGGGCTAGAGCACTCCCAGAGGGAGGCCAGGTTGCTGTGATGACAACCTGTGGTTCCCACTTGCTCTCTGTGTTCAAGAAGCAAAAGGCTCCAGGCAGTGTATCTGGAACAAGCTGCTGTGGTCTTGCAGGTAGGCCAGAACCCCAGGATAGGACTTCCTCTGCCTTAGGAAGTGGAGGGGGATACAATGGCATTGACTGGCTCCTCAGGCCCAGCAGAGGTCCCAGGCTCCCAAGGTTCCTCACCCTTCTCTCTTGGTCTCTTTCTTTTGTTGTCAGAAGCTCTTCTTTCAGCCCTCAGTTGTCTTGCAGGAGTAACTGCTCCATTTGTGCATGGGATATTCATATCTGAGTTTACTCATGGGAGGGGTGAGCCCCCCTAAACCATGGTTGTGTTCCTAAATTTTGTATTGCACCCCTTCTATTGAGATTTTAATCACTCCTATCACAAATAATTCTAAAAATCTTTTTGTCCTTTTTTTCTAATGTATGCCATTTGTTAGTTATATCTCTGAGTTATATTCCTAATATTAGTAATAAAGTTTACACTTCTTATGTTTCAGAGTTTGCTTCCCCCAACATGCTTTTGTTTTCAATATGACTGTTTTGGTCTCTGTGCCTTGTATTAAATTCTGGTGAATTAATTGGGTAAAATGTTTAATGAAAACTCGGTGCACAAGACTTGGCCTTGTTTACCTTGGTTTTCTACAATGAGGGTGACCTGCCTGGGTTGTTTCCTTAGAGCTTTCTAATAATAGTTTTTGTTTTGTTTGTTTGTTTTTTATTTTTTTCTGGGTATGTTTCCAGGGAAGAATGTCTCAATTTCCTGGTTGGAGGATGTATGTATGGCTGCCCAGGTTCAAGGTGCCAAGAGGCGGGGGGAAGGAAGGCGCTTTAACATTTAGAATGTAAAATCTTATTTAGTTCCTGTTTTCTCTGTGACTGGTGTCCCAAACACAATAACTTACATTAACTTTTTCAGTGAGTAAATTACCAGTATTCTGCCAGGTTTGGGAGAAGCTGTTGCCTACCTGTGCCAAGTGAGTGAGAATGTAATTGCTTCTTTTATAGATATTTACAATTTAATGTTTAACTACAGTTGACCTGCAATATGACATCAGTTTCAGGTATACAGCGTAGTGGTTAGATTTTCATATAACTTACGATGTGATCGCCCCAATACGTCCAGTACCCCCATCTGACATCATATATAGTTATTACATTACTAACTGCTTCCTCAACAAACTCCCAACCATTTGCCCCCTTATCTTAAGTCCCCCTCCCAGAGAGGTATGGTGCTATCAATTCTCAAGTCTTTAGTGAATCTACTGTGCATTTCTGGTTGCTTATCAGCTTTTCCCACTGCTGGCTAAGGACTCAGCTTTCTTGAATTCTATTAAATGAATTACCTCTATCTGTTTGCTTTCCAGGGTCCAAAAAAATTTTTTTTGCAATTGTCTCCTTTCTCATTCTTTTTGTCCCTCTAGGGCCATGCTTTTGATACCCTTTAATGGTCATTTTAAGGTTGGTTTTGGGAGAGAGTGGAGCTGATGCATGGGCCCATTCTCCTGCTTTGACTGGAAATCTCCAGATCAGAGATTCTGCACCACGGTCTGAGTATCCCTGGGATAGCTACAGATGTGCTTTACTGGAGGGAGACTTTGTACCCTGCTAAAACTATATGCAAAGTGATGTCTCTTTATTTGTATATTCCCAAACTTACTAAGTCCACAGCTTTTATAAAATTCTCAAAATTATCTGTGACCTCCTCAAAATCTAATTACTATATCTCTAAAGACCAAGTATATGTTATCTTTGCAATAAGATGCTATAGGCTTGAAGATTCTAGATTTAGGAAAATATTAGGCCAGTCCCAAACTCTTCAACATTGTCAATAGATGAAGTTTCCAATCACAGGGACTGAACAGTCTTTGAAAACCAATTCATTCCTATTCACAGCTCCACATGGTACCTACTTACCTCCTCGGCCCTAAGAACCACTGCACTATCCCTGAGGGGAGCCACTCACTTATTTAAAATCATAGATAGAAAGTAACTGATGGAACTTCGGAGATTATCCAATTCAGAGTAATAGACTCAAGTGCTACAAGGCCATGTAAATGAAACAATGAGCCACACATAGGGCTGCAGAATGGTGCCCACTGTGGTGAATTAGAGGGTCCACACCTGGCCTACAAGGGGCAGAAGTTACTCATTATCAGCCAGTCACTGCCATGTGGGCTATGAGCCCAGGTGAGCAAATCTTTTGATTTTTTTCAAGAGAAGCTGGAAATCTAAAATGTGATATCTTTTTGTCTCTTCCCTTGAAAGAAAATTTCAAGATAAATTAGATAGGCCAAACTAAACACCTGTGTAAGCCAGACTGAGCTCGCAGGCCACCAATTTGCGACAGCTCATCAAGTTCAATCTTTTGCATTTTGTGAGCCTGTGGCCCAGAATGAGAAAACTCCCAAGTTAGTGTTGCCCAGGAAACTTCTAGACTGGTCCTTGGATCTGGGAGGGCAGCTCTGAATCCTTCTGTGTAGACAAGAAGGTGCAAATTTGTGACAGTGGAGTGTGTGTGTGTGAGAGAAAGAGAGAGAGAGAAAGAGAGAGAGAGAGGCGGGAGGAGGAGTAGACTCTAGTGAGGAGATAAGGTAAAGAGAGAGTGTTGGCTTTGACCCCAATAGCTATACTCAGAGTTTGCTGGGAGAGTTATACAACATTGGGTAGGGGTGGGGATGGTGACTAAGGCAGTAATGCTAAGTAGTTTTAAAAGATTCTAGAAAGGTCTAGTGCTGTCCAGTCAAACTTTCTACAATTATGAAAAGGTTGCATATCTGCACTGTCCAGTATGATAGCTACTAGCTCCATGTGGCAATTGAGCACTTGCAATGTGGTTAATGAGACTAAGAAACTAAAAATTTTATTTAATTTAAATTCATTTGAATTTAGAAGTCACTTGTGGCTAGTGGCTACAAAAGTAGGCAGTGTAGATATGATAATGTGATATAATAAGAAATATATATTTGATTTTCATCTGGTTTTTGGCACAGAGTTTTTAAAACCTTTGGAATTTCCTAAATGATGAAGACATAAAGATATATATTGCTATGTGAAAGAGGTGACTTTTGGACTGAGCTTTAAGGATGGGGGCTGGTTGCCAGAAGAACCAACCATGTGACCAGAGGGTTGACACTTTCATTTGCTGGCCCCCTGCCTACCACATTCCTGACATTCTGGAAGTGGAGAGGGGCTGGAGGTTGAATCAGTTGTGAATGACCAGTGATATAATCAATCATTCCTGTGAAATGAAGCCTCTATAAAAACTCAACGAAAGAGAGGGTTCAGAGAGATTCCAGTTTGGTGAACACATGGAGACCTGGGGAGAGGGGTTCACTTGGCAAAGACATAGAAACCCTATACCCTTTCCCCGTACCTTGCACTATGCATCTCTTCCATCTGACTGTTCCTAAGTTCTGTCCTTTTATAATAAACTAGTAATCTAGTCAGTAAATGTTTCTCTGAGTTCTGTGCATTGCACTAGCACATGAATTGAACCCAAGGAGTAGATTGTGAGAACTCCTGGTCGATAGCTGGTCAGAAACACAAGTGACAAACTGGACTTGCGACTGGCAACTGAAGTGGGGTAGAGCAGTCTTGGAGGACTGAGCCCTTTAACCTGTGGGATCTGATGCTATTTCTAGGTAGTTTCAAAATCGAGTTGACTTGTACGACACCCAGCTGTTATCAAAACTTTGCTTAGTGGGAGGAGACCCACTCATTGGAATTGGGTACTGGGGTCATTTTAGCAGGATAAACCAATATAACCCAAAGTGTTTCTCTCCATTGGTGGCATAGAAATAATTAAGTGGGTAAAACATGTCTATTTTTTAAAAAGATTTTATTTATTTATTTTTAGAAGAAGGAGAAAGAGAGGGAGAACATCAATGTGTGGTTGCCTCTCTCACGTCCCCTACCAGGGACCTGGCCTGCAACCCAGGCATGTGCCCTGACTGGGAATTGAACTGGTGACCCTTTGGTTTGCAGGCAGGTGCTCAATCCACTGAGCCACACCAGCCAGGGAAAAATATGTCTATTTTTATAGCTATACTCCTCCCACGCACACACCACACAGACACACATAGGCACATAAAGCCCATGATTTCATGGATATTGTTGCCCAGTTGAGACCAAGTTTAAAAAGATATTAAATTAAAGCCCTGGCTGGGTATCTCAGTTGATCAGAGCATCATCCTTCATTCACCAAGGTCCTGGGTTCAGTCCCCAGTTGGGGTACATATAGGAATCAACCAATGAATGCATAAATAAGTGGAACAACAAA
This sequence comes from Carollia perspicillata, assembly GCA_004027735.1. Classification (NCBI taxonomy): domain Eukaryota; kingdom Metazoa; phylum Chordata; class Mammalia; order Chiroptera; family Phyllostomidae; genus Carollia; species Carollia perspicillata. Next base: position 9,241 of record PVKM010052420.1, read on the forward strand.
TTGATATCTGTCTCTCTCTCTCAAATCAATAAATAAAAAAATAAAAAAAGTTTATATTATATATATATATTTTAAAGATTTTTAAATTTATTTTAGACAGAGGGGAAGGGAGGGAGAGAGGGAGAGAAACATCAGTGTATGATTGCCTCTTGCCTGCCCTGCACTGGGAACCTGACCTGGCCAGCAACCCAGGCATGTGCCCTGACTGGGAATTGAACCAGTCACCCTTTGGTTTACAGGCTCCATCCACTAAGCCACACCAGCCAAGGCTATATTTATTTTTTGGTAATTACATTTAGTAAGTAGTATATGGGTAGTATATATATATGACAAATATAAAGATCATACAAATGACTGAAATGGGAAGCAATGAGCTACACAGATATTTATCATTGTGAACCACACACTACTGGTAACCCACAAAATATTGGTTTCATCATAAAAAGTATGTCATTGATAAGTAAAATAATTTTGGGAAATTCTCAAAGAGGTTTTATTTTTGTTGCTGCTGCTTGTTTTAACTACAGAATTTTCAGAGTCATAAGTTTAAATAAATGTGTATTTCCAGGAGTGAAATCTAGAATGAAGCATTTCTCAAACATATTTGACCAAGAAATGACCCCTTTCCTAATTTTTTTCTTGTTGTCTCCATCATCTTAAGGCACAGGTGGCAAACACAAGGCCCATGGGCCGAATCCGGCCCTCTATCTTGTTTTATCCAGCCTGGCACCTTGTTTCTACCTGGTGGCAATGCCAAGCTCTCACTTAACTGTTAAGGAGTAGTTACATGTGTACAGTCCTAAAATTATATTTGGCCCTTTGAAGGCAACTGCAAGGCTGCTGTGGCCGCCACTGAAAATGAGTTTGACAGCCCTGTCTTAAGGGTTCCTACTGTTCCTTAGAACCGAGTTTGAAAACAATGTGGCATATTCTTTCTGTGTGGGGCAGATGGTCAATATTTTAGGGTTTGGTGCAACTACTTAACTCTGCCACCTAGTGCAGAGGCAGCCAT
>PVKM010052421.1:0-10247 GCA_004027735.1 Carollia perspicillata
TTATACTCAAAATTCCATTCAATTAAAGAAATAAGGAGTCATCATTTTAAGAAATCCAGCAAAGATTGCTTCTCGGCCTTTTGGCTAAGCTGAAGTGAAGAAATCCAGCAAAGACTTTGAGTACATGGCAGTGATGAGGCATAGGTTGTAATTTGTAATTACATCTGTGAGTATAGTCACACATTTCTTCTTGATTTTAGTCAGCATGAAATAATTATGTGTTCCAGATTGGAGTGTATTCAGAGTTCTGTTTAAAAAGTTCATGCAGATTTACCACTTTGCTGTAAGAAAAATCTACTCCTAATGCTATGCTTCCCTCTGGCATGCCATAAATGGACACCCTGGGTATCAGAAGAGCTAGTAAGTAGAGCAACTTAAGAATAGCCTCTTGCAAATCACACTGAAGCAAATGTGCAATCCACCTAGCAATAACCAAATATATGCTTCCTCAAATCATATAACACACACTTAAATTTTGCATGTATCCTCTTAATAAATTCAGGTTTGGTCTTCTTTGTGGGTTGTAGTAATGCAGTTTAAGAAACGAAAATGGCTTTATTGGTTCAAGAAAACTAAGTAGAATATCAAACAAAGAATATTTAACCCACATTTCCCTCATGGAATATGATGGATACATGTATATTTTAGGCCCCATACACCTCAAAGCAACATTTAGGTCAGCCTAGCAATCCTTTCTAGATTTTTTTCTCAGCTACTGTTTTCAGCAGCCTGTACATTTATGAGGTTATGAAAAAAATATAAAATATACTTGAAAATTACTCTCATGATCTACTTCAGGTAGATCCATGCTGAGGTCAGGCAGTAAAAATAGCAAATGTTCATGAGGTTGAGGGGGAACAAAATGATGGAATCATGAGAGGAATTACAGGCGATACATTCTTCATCTCCCTACTCGGAATTCGGAGAGGATCACTATTCAGTTGCCCTATCTCTACTCCAAATCCCTTCACCTTCTCGAGCTGAAGAAGCCTGTGTTTCTCAGTTCAGGTGAGTTCTTAAGCAAAGAGTCTGAGTGGTTTGGTCTCATAGAAAACAAAGGCTGAATTTATTAAGGGCACAAAATTTCCACAGGTAAACACCACATGTTTCCTACTTCAATGGCTTAAATCAGAGAGTCTCTGAAGAGTCTCAGATTTGGTCCTCACAACACCCATGAAAAAATCTTTGATACTGAATGAGTGCCTTATTCTGGGAAGAGAGATAATTTACCTTTATGAAGTAAGTGGCTCATATTTCTATCTTCATTCCTTGTCCTACACACTCAGTTTTCTGTGATGAAATTTCTAAAGACAGAACATCAAGCTGGTACTGTTAGGGATAAGCATCTTTGAATAGGGGAATGTGCCCGGGGCCTGGAGAGACAGCTACGTGTGAGCCCTGGCTTGGGTGCGTGACCTGGAGAAGTTCTCTGAACCAATCTCCATCTCCTCATTTGTAGACGGTAGTAGCAACAACAAACCTACTCATCTGGTGGTTTTCCGTCATGTGGATGGAAAGGACTGTGTTTGAAAATGCTTTGTAGTCTGTAAAGCACCCTACTCATGCTCATTATTGTGATTGTTTCTTGTATTTGCTCACGTCATTGTTACTTCCCAAGCCAGTTTTCAGCTGGCCTCAGGGTGGAATCTGAATTGTTTGAAGTGGACAATGACTGGCATTTTATCTTTCCTCTCTGCTTTCTATGCACACGCAGTCCAGGAGTACACACTGCAACACCCTTGGCAGGTGTCAGGTCATTGTTCCCAGAACCGGAGCCCAGTTTCTCCTTTGTGCCCTACAGCACTAACACAAGCTCAGATTCCCCTTGGACTCTCTACAGTCCCACCTTCAATTGCATCACTTAAGATATATGGAAGTTATTAAATATTTGAGTATTTATTTATCTGGCTTTTGCTTGATCTTCAGAACGATTCATAGACTGAGTTTTTATACACAGGCTCTGGTGGAGATTTGCATGCAGGAAGTTAATTGGAGAGAGCGCTAAGGAACACCTACTAGAGATTGAGAGACGAGAAGAGTCAGCATCCATTCAGAGGAGACAGAAGAAAACTTGAACTGTGAAGCAGTTGCTTCAGCAGATCCCTTGCAGAGCTCTAGACCTGGAATGGCCCTTCCTGACCTGAGGCAAGGGTGCAGGGCCTTTGCACCTTCACCTCAAATAGTCACTGGATGCTGGCTGCCTTGGGAGAGCAAGGCAGCTCCCTTTGACTGAGCGCAATTCCTGGGGAGGGAGTCAGCTGTGAGTCATCAACAGGCAATTAATTCCCCCAGCAGCAGAGGGAAAGAGAAGCTCAGCCTACAGCGGGATCTGGCCAGTGCACCACGTACCTACAGACTCGCAAAGTCATGGTCAAATGCCAGGCACTAAAGGTAGTATTTTAAGAAATGGGGTCCCTGCTTTGTTTCTCTGTCTTGGAAAGGCAGATAATGTCATGGAGAATGGCACGTATATGTGGTTGGGGGTGGTAAGCAGGAATGAGGGAGAGAATGTTCACCTGCTCACTCTCCTTCACGCATCCCACTTGTTTTCTTTCTACGGCTGCATTACTGAAGCTCTTGCAAAAAGAGCTCAAGTGAACTCAGACTGGTTAGCCAAGCGGACTTGCACCGGTCAGCCTCTTGAGAAGGACATGACTGATGGGCAATCTCTCCCTCTCCCCTGAAGAGTATTTTTTGTCTGTTCTCTGGGAAATTAAAGTAATATGTCCCTCTGAATGGAAGCTGACCTGATGTAAAATCCATAGGTCGGGTAAGGTCTGTATGATGCCTGAAATGGTGAAATGATAAAGTAACAAAAATGTTTCTGTAGACCTCTATTTTCTCAACAGCATAGAATTATTGCCCATTCTTTCCTCCTACCCTTGTGTGTGTGTATTTTGGGGAAATGTGGAGATTTGTTATATTTATAGCAATATTATGTATTGAAACCCCCTTATATGCCAGATACTTTGTGTATATTATTGTTAAATATCTCAATAACCCTGAACAGTAGGTACTATTCACACTGTTTTATGGGATGGGAAATTGTTGCTTAAAGGGTTTATGTGAATTGCTTATGATCCACAGCCAGTAAGGGATAAAGCGAGGATTTGAAGCTCTCTGTGCAGATCCTGAATCCACTTTAACGTTCTGTGAAAAGGGGTTTTAAGTTCTTCATACCTCATTCGGGGTGTCTTAGGGTAGATGCCAGCCGTAAAAGGCAGGGAAATGTATGTAGGTGTGGCTAAATAGGGCTCTACTTAGGCCCCTGCCCACACTTCTATCATCCACTTGACGGGTCCTGTGTGTGAAGGCAGGAGCTAATTGCTTACACATCCCTAGTAACACACAGCCTTTATTTAGCTGGAAAACTTTAATGACTGGTTTTTGCCTTGCTAGAAACAGCCTCTAATCTTCTTAGTAGAAAGCAGTGAATTTTCCTCTCACAGGTGGTATGGGCTCCGATTATAATAGAATAGCTAACTTTTCATTTGTTGTAAGATCTTGAATAGAAATAGTCAGTGTTCAATTGTATAATATCATAGTTCAAACTCAAAAAAAGTGTGCCTTTAAGTGTTTCCTCTCACATCTCCTGAGAGTCTTCCCAAAGACCTTTCTTCCAAGGTGATAAAAGTTTGGTCTGTGACATGCCCAGCACACAGCCTGTGATATTTTTTTTTAAAAAAACACTACCAGGTTTTAGAAAATGAAGTTGGGTCATCAAAATTAAAACAGGCTAAGAGAGTTTGTGCAGGTTAAGGCCTTTGTTTAAGGCACTGAGTTACTGAAAGATCAGCCTTGTGCTGAAATAGTAAATGGCTATAGAAGAAATCTGAGAAACAGCATTTAATGATGTTAAAGACTTGAAGAGATAGGAACTGATTCATGAGGGAAAAATGGTATTGAGGGAAAGGGTTGGTGAACTGCATGCTTGGACACATGTTAGGATCCGCACTGGACAGAAAAGAGGGAAATAGAAATGTGTTAGTTTTCACTATATTCAGTGTTTTTCTTCTTTCTTTCTTACACCAGTGGTACACAGATGGTTAAATATTGCATAAGGGTAGCCAATGTAGCTTTCTGAACCATGACCATAGGAAGATGAGTGTATCCAGTTATGTTATTTGGTAGAAGCTTACAACAAAACCTTTGGTGACAGCATGATACAATACAGCGTAACAGGACTAAACACACAGTGAGGCACACTCACTGAGTGAAGGACACCAGGCAATTTCCTCTCCCTCCGAGAGGACTCAATAGACTGCACCACGAAGAGTGATTTCACTCGGCACAAATACCATGGCATTAGCTGACAAGTTGGGACACGAAGACCCAGGGCTGTGAAACAGTAGTACTCCCATACAATTATTACTCTTCTTTTAGAAAATTTTTTATTATTCATTACAGTTGTCCCCATTTCCCCCATTACTCTCCTCTGCCCTACCCACCCCCTACCTTCCACTTTTAATCTGCACCACCCCCACCCCTGTTGTCTTTTTCCCTGGGTCGTTTATACATGTTCCTTGACTTGACCTTTCCCCTTCTTTCCCCTGCTGTCCCCCTTCCCCCACCCCTCTGGTCACTGTCAGTTTGTTCTTTAGTTCCATGTCTCTGGTTCTGTTTTGTTCCCTTGTGTTGTTGATTAGGTTCCACTTATAGGTGAAGTCATATGGTATTTGTCTTCTACAGCCTGGCTTATTTCACATATTATAATGCTCTCCATTCCGTCCATATTGTCACAAAAGGTAGGACTTCCTCCTTTCTTTCCACCATAGTATTCCATTGTGTAAATGTATCAGTTTTTTGATCCACTCATTTGCTGATGGGCACTTAGGCTGTTTCTAGCACTTGGCTATTATAAATAGCGCTGCTGTGAACATTGGGGTGCATAGGTTCTTTTGAGTTAGTGTTTCAGGATTCTTAGGGTACAATCCCAGTAGTGGAATTACCAGGTCAAAAGGCAGTCCCATATTCTTATAACAACCTTATGCAGGAAGCTCAGTGTTGTATAGTGAAACTCCTGTGCCCCTGACAGTGTTGTACAGGGTTTTCCCCGCAATCTCCAAGCATGCTATGAACATGTGGTATTTTCGAAAGGGGAAGAGCCCCTGAACAGAGAGGCTGGCTGTCATACCTGAGGGCTCACCTGAGAGCAGGGTGAGTCCAGTCAGGTGCTGGTCCTTAGCATTCTGAACATAACAATTTTTATCTTCCTTTCAGGTCCATTGCCCATGATTTCCCTCCCAGCATGAAGAGACATGGTTTTGCCCTCCCCTATCCATCTCTCTCTCTTTTTTTAAGTTCAACTCAAGCCTCATCACCTTCTTTCTCAATCATTCCATCCCACATCTTACTTCTGCCATCTTTTATAACCCATCACGCTTGTTACCTGTACTTTTTAGTGCATTTGAAAAATATCGTTCATGGCCATGAAGTTCATCTTGATTTATAAGATACATCTGTCTTTCTTTAAAGAGAAGGAATAGGGATTCCTTTAGTTGTACTCTACAACTATTTTTTCTACTTTTACATTTTTTTCCTAAACTTGTAACATAATGCTGAGCTCAAAACAGGCAGTCAGCAAATACATGGTAGTAAATGTATGAATGAAATAATATGTTTATTAGTAATTCCCAAATTATTAGGTACAATTACCTGATAACACTGACTTTAAAAAAAGAGAAGTTTATTTTTTTTCATATAAAAAGTCTGCAAGCAGGTGGTTCAGGGCTATGTTGTAATTATACAATATTTTCTATGTCCCCAGACTCCTTTTAGGCTTCTGTTCCACTATACTTAGCATGTACAGAATTTTTTTGAAGGTTTTCTCATGGTTGTAAAATTTCTGCTAATGCTCTAGCTATCATATCTCAGCTAAAGACATAAAGAAGCAAGAAAGGGTAAAGGCCCAAGAAGCACACCTCCCAGATGAGTCAACTCCCTTCGAAGAGCTTTCTGGGACCTAAGCAGAAGCTTTCTGGGACCTAAGCAGATGACTACTGCATGTCTCTCATTGGTTACCTCTATTTGTTAAGACTCTGAAAAATATAATCTTTGGGTATGTGCATTGTCATGCAAGTGAAAATTAGATTCTATCAGTAAGGAGAAGGATGTGGAGGAGGCAATGACCAATCTCTGCCCTAAGCAGTAGTCCAAGTTGCCTCCTGATTGGGATTCAGTCTCTCAATATACCTGTAAGGGTAGATGTTCTCCCAACATAATGCATCTATAGGAAAGGGAAATCAATGCTGTGGAATGTAGAAAAGGAAACATGAAAACATTGTATTGGGGGAATTGATGAGTCAAGAATCTGGAGATGTCAAGCCAGGAAAAATAGGCTTTTCTAGGAATAGCATAAGACAAAGGAACTGGACCCCTTGATGATGTTGCAAAGCAGGTTTCAAGGTAAAAGCATGAAAGAGCTAGAAAGAGAGGCAACTGTGGTCTAAGGATGGAATATGGGATTTAAGATTCCAGAGGCTTAGCTGTTCCAGACAGTGAATGACAAACTCCAACGCCTGGTTTTCAAATCAGAGTGGAGCTGAAGGACATTTGAGTGGAAAACACAAGACCCCATGGAACAGAATCATGTCTTTTGAATGAGCTTTTCATATTTTTTGGCCGTGCCAAACACCAGTGGATTTTCTTGTTGTGGTAAAAACAATATAACTACATTTTGGAAAACAGATGGGGAGAATACTCACATTTCTAACCATCTACACAACTCCTGTCTGAATTGGTATATTGCCTGCCATATGATGTACATAATTAATCCCATAGATTACTTGTGAACATTTATACTTTTAATATAACATTAACATTTAATGTTATAATGCAAACATTTTGATGTTATAACATAATTATTATAATTAATCAATGAGTTCTTAATAATTGTTTCAGATTACAATATTGGGATACTCCAGATCACTTGTCAAGAGCATTTTTCTAAAGACTCATTAACACAGAACTCACAATCACAAACACAGCTTTGAGTCCAGTCAAGATGGAGGCAAAGTAAATATGCTTTGCTTCCTCATACAGCCAAAAGGATAACAACCAATTTAAAAATTAAAAAACAATCAGCACTGTTAGAAAATTGAACTGTATGGAAGTCCGACACTCAAGGAGTTAAAGAAGAAACATTCATCCAGACCGGTAGAAGGGCCAGAAATAGACAGCCGAGGGGTAGAGGAGACATGGGAAGGCCATGGCTTGTGACCAGATGGTCCCACATTCTCCTGTGGATAAACTGGGAGGAACAACTGGGAAGCAAGACAGAGTGCACAACCCAGGGTTCCAACACCAGGAAGAAAAAGCTTCAAAACCCTGGATGCAAAAAACCTGTGGGGGTTGTGGTGGCAAGAGAAATTGCCAGTCTCACAGGAGAATCTGTTGGAGGGGCCCACAAGGTCCTAGAATGTACAAAAGTCTGCCACCCAGGAATCAGCACAAGAAGGGTACAATTCACTTGCAAGTAGTGACTGAAAGCAGGGTGAGAGCCGAGCAAGTGGCATTTTTCCCTTCCTGACCCCTCCCCCACAGACAGCACCACAACACAGTGGAGTGGGTTTCCCCTCCCTGGTGAATACCTGAGGCTCTGCCCCTTACTATATAACATGTGCACTGAGACAAAGAAATATGGCCCAAATGAAAGAACAGATCAAAACTCCAAAATTAGAACTAAGAGATGGAGAGATAGTCAACCTATCAGATGAAGATTCAAAACACTGGTAATCAGAATGCTCACAGAAATAATTTAGTACAGATGGAAAATGAAGGAAAAGTGAAGGCTATGCAAAGTGAAATAAAGAAAAATATGTAGGGAACCAACAGTGAAGGGAAGGTAACCGGGACTCAAATTCAACAATTTGGAGCAGAAAGAAGAAATAAACGTTCAACCAGAACAGAATAAAGAAAGAAGAATTCAAAAAAATTAGGAGAGGCTTAGGAACCTCTGGGACAACTTTAAACGTTCCAATATCTGAATCATAGGGGTGCCAGAAGGAGAAGAGGAAGAACAAGAAATGGAAAACTTATTTGAACAAATAATGAAGGCAAACTCCCCCAATACAGTGAAGGAAATAAACTTCCAGGAAGTCCAGGAAGCTCAGAGAGTCCCGGACAAGTTGGACCCAAGGAAGCACACACCAACACACATCATAATTACATTACCCAACATTAAATATAAGGAGAGAATCTTAAAAGCAGCAAGAGAAAAGGAGACAGTTACCTACAAAGGAGTTCCCATAAGACTATCAGCTGATTTCTCAAAAGAAACCTTGCAGGCAAGAAGGGGCTGGAAAGAAGTATTCAAAGTCATGAAAGGCAAGGACCTACATCCAAGATTACTCTATCCAACAAGGCTGTCATGTAGAATGGGAAGGCAGATAAAGTGCTTCCCAGATAAAGTGAAGTTAAGGGGTTCATCATAACCAAGCCCTTATTATATGAAATGTTAAAGGGAGTTATCTAAGAAAAAGAAGAAGATCAAAACTATGAACAGTAAGATGACAAAAAAACGACTATCAACAACTGAACCTAAAATACAAAAATAAAAACAAAAATGAACTAAGCAGACAGCTAGAACAGGAACAGAACCACAGAAATGGAGATCACATGGAGGTTATCTGTTGGGGGGATAGAAGGAAGAGTAGGGGAAAGGTACAGGGAATAAGAAGCATAATTGGTAGATACAAAATAGACAGGGGGAGATTAAGAATAGTATAGGAAATGGAGAAGCCAAAGGACTTACATGTACAACCCATGGACTTGAACTAAGCAGGGTGACTGCTGGAGGGAGCAGGGTACAGGGTGGAGGGAGATAAAGAGGAAAAAGACAACTGTAATAGCATAATCAATAAAATATACTTTAAAATATACAGGCTCAAGATTCTGAGTGTGCATTTTGATTTTTGCAAATTTTATTATACCTTTAACTCTAATTTGGACAATGAGAACTTTTCTTCATGAGTCTTTCGATCCACTTTTACCAAAGAAAACTTGCAGGGATTCAGGAATAAGGTAAAATAAATTCTCACTCCATTAAATCATTCTGTCTTTCAGAGAACTTAAATTTTTTCCAACCTGGAAGGAAAATATAGATGCTCCTTGGCCCCAGCTAGAGAAATGAGAACCAATGAAAGATGATAACTTTCTTATGTTGTATCTAAGGTAAGAATAAATAAAGTGTCTTCTCAGCATGCATCTGAAGGGAAGCCCTGGGTCTGGAGGTGGAGGGAGACCCACTAATGTAATCATTGCACTACTAGATGCTGACCTTGACTTGTACTCTGAACAAATTTATGTTAATAGCTCTAACTTCAAATGGTTGAGGAATACAGCAGGCAAAAGAGAAGATTAGTGTTTTGCAACATCAAGATAAGAGCAATGGGAATATTATGAGTCTTTAACAGTAAGACAGAAATGAGTCACGTCCCTCTTTATTTCTGATAATTTGGTGAAGTTTCACAATCCTCTTGTTTTGTTTCACAAAAATGAGGATCTTGATCTTTGATCTGGAGTATCCCGAAATTGCATTTTGAAGCACTTATTAGAACCCATTGCTTAATTCTAATAACTATGACACAGCATTTAAAATGCTTACATTTAAGGTTACATTGAAATAAAAGGGTAGAGGATCATGTGCAAGATATGGTTGTACATCAAGTGGAAGGTGATACCCCAATTCAGACATGAGTTGTGTAGATAGTGGCAATGTGAAGATTTCTTCTCCTCTGTTCTCCAAAATATAGTTATATTGTTTTTACAACAAGAGAGTTGTGCCCTCAGATCTCTTCACAGTGCTTCCTCCTGACTTTTGTGCTAGCAAACTCTCCACCATGGTTCAATTCTCCTATCCTTTGAGTCCCCTAACATTGCTACGTAAACTAACAGGGCCCTGTGGATAGCACCCCTACAAAAATACGTTTTCCATTGCAGGGCAGGTTCAGCAGTCTTTATACTCCTCCCTAGCCTTTTTTCCCTCTCATTGCACACAATGGCTCGTCCAAGCACTTTCCACTTCTTCTGCAGCCCCCTTATACGCATGTTCTCCAGGGTTGTGTCCTTGGTCCCTCCTCTCTGTGTTCATTTCCCTTTTCACTACCATTTGTGGAACTGACCCCCAGATCCCAGTCATCCCCTGACTCCACGTAACGCCAGTTGCCCTAGGTACATGGGCACCCTGTGGTCTTGGGTGTCACACAGGCATCTCAAAATCAAACTCAGTATTTTTGATAAAACTTTAA
>PVKM010052422.1:0-10250 GCA_004027735.1 Carollia perspicillata
GCCTGGAATTTGGGAGAGTTTATAGAAACTCTCTCTGTTCCCAAGGAGTCTATCCTTTTCGTTGAGAAAGGAGGCATCACGCCCAAAGGAAAGACAGGTATTGGTGTCACATGAGGGTGGCCCGTCTTCTTTGGTGCTGTCCTGCTCTCAGGGAGCTTCTGACCTCACACCACACCACCGAGGTCCCGCGGTGTGGATGCCTCTGTTTGGTCAGAGTACTTTGGAGAGGACCGATGCTGGGCTGAAGGAGACGGTTGTGTGTTTCTGACTCATGGAATCATAATATTTATTTATACTTTTCTAAAACCTCCCTGGTTTTTATAGCTGGAACTTTTTTGCTGCTACAAATGGGTGGAACAAATGGGTGGAACTCCCCAGTACGGCTGCCTGGAGACCAATAAAAATCATTTGTGATGTTGCTACTGGATGAGATGATCAACATTCATTGAATGAATTCATTAAGCACTTACTGCATGCCAGACACCATTCTAAGTTCTGGGTAAATAGCAGTGAGCAAGAACCAAAAACCTCTGTCCTCACGCACTTACCGCTGGCAGCGGGGAGGCAGAGGAACAAAATGAGTGAGTTGAAATGCCGTGTGTTAGACAACAATGGAGACTGCCTGGAGAAGAGCAGGGGAGGCGGGAACGGAGCTCTGCCGGCATGTAGGGTTCTCATGGAACCGCCCAGGAAGGACTCCCCAAGACAGTCATGACAATCAGGCCCTGCCAACAGCCAGGAGCAGCCTGTTCCAGACAAAGGAAAGGACTGGTGCGGGGGCCCTGAGGTCCAGGCGTGCCGGAGAACACCAAGAACAGCGGAGGGACACGTGGCCCAAATGGGCACCCCAGGATGAGATGCATAGACGTGGAAGGCAGAATGGTAGTGAGAGTGGGCAGGGCATGGAGGGCCACTGTGGGGACGTGGGGGTGGAAGGTCTCCACCAGCAGGGGTGGGGGCCGTCGGAGTAGTGCGCCTCGCCTGTGGGATGGCCGAGCCCGGACTGGGCTCTGCGCTGCCGTCCCCTCCACAGGCTTCTTCTCCCCACCAGGAGGGCCAGTCGAGATCTTTCTCAGGAGTGCGTCCAACCTTAGGGTTGTGCTTAGGCCGACACCCTGAGGATGGACACTGTCATTTTCACGTGGCAGTGCCTAGAAAATGAGAAGCTTTTATTCCCTCAAGTGAGTGTTCTTTCAAGATGCTTTCTGCTGCCTGTGTCGTGCCAGGACGTGGGTGGATTTATTTTTGCAGTTTTGCCAGGGAGTCTGCTTCTGAGTTGCAGATTGCGTTTATTATAAGGCATATTGTCCATTGATGAATAATGTGTGGGCTACAAAGCAGATACACAGCTTTTAAAATAGCTCATTTATCCTGCAAGCCTCACCCCCAGTGAGAGGTGGGCCCTTCAGAAGTGGCGTCCAGGGGCGGGTGTTTTGCTTCTGTTTTCCCCGATTTCTGAAGCCGTTGTTTTGTCCTCTGGCTCATCCTGTTTCTGTGATGGGCCAAGGACTTGAAGGAGACAGGCACAGCCTCAGTTCATGGAGACCTGAGATGGGGGGAGAATTTTTAGGTCGCTGCTAAGGCAGTAGGTGCTCCTTTGTCTCAGCTGCTAAATATGTCCCTTATGTCGTGAGCTGAAATTCCAGATTTCCTGCTTCTGCACTGAGGTCCTGCAAGGCATCGTAACGTGGCCACAGCCAGTTCATCCTTGTTTCTGTGAACTGACCAACTAAGGTTCGTGCAGAGGTTCTGGGTTTGGAGGAGTCGATGGAGTCCTCCTCAGAGAGTGGCAAGTTCCAGGCCAGGGAGCACTCCTGGGAACATTCTCTCCGTCTCAGCCTTGAGAGGGTCACGGGCAGGGTGCGGGCAGGGTGCGGCTCACTGGCGCGACTCTGGCGGAGTCCAGCCCTGCAATCCGAGCCGCCATTGCTCCCAGAAGCCTCCCTGCAAATGGCTTTTCCTTTTGAGCAGGTTTCTTATTTTGCCTGATATGTTGCAATCTTCACTTGGTGGCCAGGTGGCATCTGTTGGAATGCTGGTGTGTGACGCCAAGCAAAACAGATGTGGGAAGATTTGGCTGAAGTTCAGGGGAAAAAGATGGGGAGGGTGGGGAGGGTGGGGAGCCAGAGGGTGGGTCCTGTTAGAGGTCTGGGTGGGATTATACAGTAATTATGTGTAGAACGGAGGCCTGAGCTTTAATGTCATTGCTTTACCACTCTCAGAAAATCATCCCCGGCTAATGAAAGTGTTTCCAAGCCCACTGAATGCCTCTTTCTCATTTCCCATCCACCATGCAGAAGGCTGCTTAAATGGTTCCATACAGCAAAAAGAATTAAGTAGTAGTAACCTTCTGCCCAGGCAAGCCACACTGGTCATCAGATTTTTTATTTTAATGTATTGCTATTTCTGCCTCTTACTCGGTTGACTTTTAATGGAATAGAATCTGCCAAGGATAGTGCAGACTGAATGAAAAGAATTTCACTGGTTCTGATTTTCCAGCTCACGAAAGGAACCCAAAGCCAGGAAGGATTGATTGGTTGTGGGGGTAAGGGAGCATGGTGCCCAGGTGACACCCAGAGGATCCTGCTGTGACAACCAGTTTAGGAAGTTAATGCTGGTGATAACCTACCTCTTGATTTGGTCAATAACCCTTACTGTCCATACTGATTTAGTGTATTTATTCTCTACATTCTTCCCTCATCACCCCAAAATATACATTTGCTTTACCCTGTGGCTTTTACTGGAGGTGGGGCTGTTTTTTGTGGCTTAGTGGTCCACAGAAATGGATTTCCATGCAAATGATTCTGCACAGTGTCGATGCTTTCAGAACTACAGAGTTGTTCCAATTGAATATTTGCAGTGTGTATGGAAAAAAGCTTGTCTCCCAAAATAGCTTAGAAATGAAAGGAATGATTTTCTGCTCAGTTTCCAGCTGCAGGGAGTACCTGAAAATGGGGTTCTGATTCTTGATTGCAAGACCGGTCTGTCCTCTCACGTCTTATGCACAAATAGCATCTTTCTCCAGCTAAGTAAAGTATCTTCCTTCTGTAAATATTACCTGAGTGCATTTTTGTGGCTTTTGAAAACCCTGCTGCCTGAATGTGTTGACCAGTTGTCAAATTTCCATGCATTTCAAAGACCTGGTAATAGGTGGTTCCTTCCTGAGAGTATTAAGAACAAAGTAGTAAGAATGCAAAGGACCGAAAAGGCTACCCGAGCCAGCATTTCATTTTTTTAAACAGGAAGGTGCAGTGGCTTGTTCAAGCGCACACAGGAAGAGGTAGCAGAGCTCGGCTAGCAAGTGGCCGGACGCCCAAACCACTCACTGTCTGCGCCAGCCCAGCACAGGGGAGTAGGAAACTGCAGGCAGACATTCCTCCATACACTGCAGGCTCACCTCCTTTCATTGTGTGCACTGTAACTGTGGCTCACAGACGTGTGGGGTTCCCGACCCCTTAAATGGAAGGCAAGACCCCCCCACCCCACCACTAAGCAAAAGGATGACAATTGCCTTCATTGCGATGGCCTGGAACCAACCCCGAAGGGTCTCCGTGGTGTGCCTGTGATAACTAGCCCTTGGCCACGTGGAGTCTTGCGCACGAACTGCTCAAAGACAGTTCACGCTCCCCTCTGCTCTCTTTCCTGCCTTCTTAGAAGGGTATCTCACACATTATTTTTTGACTCACTGTTACGTTACCTTCATAGCCATGAATTGTGTAATCTGGTCATTCTTTCTGTGAGTAAATATTTATTAATGATGCATCTAGGACTGATACGGTATGTAATACACTTTCCTTCATCGTCACGGTTCCCAGGACACCCATGACCTTTGAGACATTGGCTGCCTGTATTTGATATCTCGTTCCTCTTGCTAATCTAGTGGCTACTTCTCAAGGCTCTCCACGGAGGAGCCGACCATCCTCTTGTACTTTGCTGCTTCTGGTCTGCTAAGGACTCGGAAGGCGTTTGGGTAGACTTGTTAGGATTGTGTATAAAGTGAGAGTACATAGGCTGAGAGTGAAGATTTGGATTGTCCTTTCTGGATAAAGTGTGTATGATCTTTATCCCTTTGCTTCTTATACTTTTCTTTGTCCTCCTGAAGCATGTCTGGAATCAGATAGATTATTATACAATTTAAGAAGTCAGTGGGATAATATACACTGGCTGTTTAGCATGGTTCCTGGCACATATTAGTGATTAATAAATGTTAGCTCTTTTATTATCGTTCTCTTTGAAGGAGAAGGTGTAAATTCTTCGCAGATGTCTAGGGGTGGGATACGCAGCCAACCTGCCAGCTGAATTTGTATCGGCAAACACATTTTTAGCTTCCCTTAATATGTTATTGCTATCTGTATTTTGTCCTTAGCCTTTTAGGGTTAATGAATTTTCTACTGTACCACGTGGAAGAACCATGGGGGGGAAAATCAATAAATAGTATTCTTAAAAAAGATTTTATGATTCACTAGACTACCAGGTGTCAGCAACTTTTATTTTTAGGACTTTAAAGGCTTTGGTGGTTTATCGTGTTTTATAAAGGCCAAACCAAGATCACTTTTTGAATTATCTTTTCTTTCTTTCCCTGAATGTATTTCTGAAGAAGTTCTTTCTGTTTTCAATTAAACCCAAACAGAGTTTTATAATTCAAATGTTACCCTTTAGATCTCTGTAAATTATGTAAACCAAATTATAAACAGAGATGTATGGTTGATTATACAGTAGATCAGTTAATCAACAGTGATGTAATTGCACATGTGAATTCTGTATTTTGCTTGTTGGGTAGGAGATAAAAACACAGGAATTGAGCGAATAGTTTCTCTCATTAATGACCATGTTTGCTTGATAATAATTATATTGAAATGACTCTTTTTCTTTGTGCTTGTTTTCTCCACATCACACTTAATGTGCTTCTCTCTAATCTAATCTCTGAATTTCAGTCTTCTATTAATAAAGTATGTGTAAATAATGAGTTGCTAATTTCGGATGTGCTTGAAATGTGACTGTCAGCAAATTTTAACTTCAAACCTGGACCGCAGTCTGTTGTATGCTGGGCATCATCTCTGGTGTGGGAGATAAATTCCAAACTCATGAAAAATATAAAAACTTCATTACTTCTGACTTTTTTCATCTATTAGACTTTTCCTTATACACTTTGAAGATACTTAAAATGTTATAGAAGATCATGGATAGTTTTTCTTTCCAGACTTTTTTTTTGCCTGAAGATTCTTGCATTATTAAGTTTATTAATGATTAGAGAAGAAAACAAATTTTTACTGATTACCTAGTAAATATATAGAAATATTAATTCCTCAACCCCAGTCAGTAGGTATTAGCTGTGAAATAAGCTTCAGGTCAATAGTATAACTGGCAGGATATTAGTATTTAATTCAGGCTCTCCCCCATTTAATGAAAAGAGTAAATTAAATCCAGAGAGGTTCTATGATTCACCTGCTGTCACCACACGTGTAGTCAGTAAGGACAAGTGACCCTTCTGAATTTCTTTTGCATTTGAGTTCTGTTCTAGAGATGCAAGTATTAAACAAGAGACATGGCCACTCTCTTGGAAGGCCATGTCCCAGCTACTGTAGTTAATATGAGTAGTGAAAAGATACTAATATTTTGAGATGCGAATGTGTACATATTTTTGTAAGTATGCCAAAGGAAGTAAACGGGAAGCTGAGACCACGAAAATACTAGGGAGGCCTGCTTGAAGAAGGGCGATGAGGACACACCCCTCTCTAGAGCTGACTGTAAGCAAAGTCCTCGTGTGTGAGAGGGAACCGTGCGAGCCGTGTGGGTGGAAGGGCAGTCCAGGCGGAGGGAGCTGTGCACATGGAGGTCTGGGAAGGGTTGGGTGTGTTGGAGGAGCTGAAACTGTGAGGCTAAAGTATGATGAGTAAAGGGATTCGTGTCCACAATGACTTGAAAGCTGTACAGGGGCCCCTAGATTATTCACACCATAGAGTGCGTCCAACTAATTGTATCTAATCATTAACATGGAGGCTTCTGAGTCAATAAAAGTCTTGAATTAACTCAGTGTCTTGGCAGCCTGGGAAAATGAAGGTAGATATCTTAAAAAGTATAAATCATCTGAATTGCTAAGAGGAAAAATAAAAATTAGTGTCCAGTGTCACCTTTCAGATTTTAGAAGGGGTCCATCCTCTCAGAAATGGTAGGAGGGCACTTTCTGTTTCCTCTGCCCGGTCTGTGTGTGCCCTGCACTTTGCGTCCAGTAGACATGACCGAGATGGCGCCGGCAGGAGTATGCGTGAGGCATGAAGGTTTCTGGATGTGTCTTTCGACTCCACTTTCAGAACATTTGGCAGAGAACTTTAAGCTGTTTTTGTCTGGTTCTTGTTCATTTTCCGGGCACGACTAATTGTGTCCAGTACGCACACACGGTGTGGTAGTTGGCAACTGGGTGTCAAGTTTAAGGCTTTGTGACAACATAACAAGTTGGGCAAATTACTTTTCCTTCTGGTGAGCTGTAACCTGCAAGGTGCCTCAACTACAGACCCAAATGGTGTGCTCTGTGGCCTTCAGTGCAGTGTGCCGGTCTGGCCCTGCAGCCCTGCGACGTGTACTCTATAAATTAGAGTTTATATGGGCACAAGCTTCGTAGGGTAAGCACGAGAAGACGGTGGCAGGTGTTTTATCCCTCCCCACTATGGGGTAGAATGTAGTTCCGCTCCCCTTGCTTCGGGGCCGGCCGGTGAACACCTCGGCAGTGATGCTGAGCTAGTTCTATACTTAGCCTTAAGGACCCTAACCTCCACTTCCTGCCACGTGAAGAAGCTCAAGTTAGCCACACGGAGAGAAGCTCCAGTGGCCTGGCCAGGCCGCCCAAAGCACCAGACAGGTAAGTGAAACCGTGGCCACTTCAGCCCCAGTGACCATCCGATCACATCACTGTAGACCGCAGGCTGCCCGGCCAAGGTACAGACTCCTGAAGGCAGTCAATGGCTGCTGTTGTTTGAAGACCCCAAGTTTCGAAGTGGTTTGTTAGCGACAGACAACCAGAAGAGACAGAGCGGATTCCTGGGGAATGTGAACTTCGCTTGCCGAGCCGCCTGCTGTAGGTAAGCCCGGCGGAGTGCGGGGCGGCGGTGTGCCGGGACAGCTGCTGTCCCGGAAGCCGGAGGAGGCCCACGGCTGCGCCGGGCGGGCAGACCGAATAACAGTCCAGGGAGCCACGTGGCGTAGACAGCTGAGACACAACTGCGGTGGCCCGAGTGAGAAGAAAGAGTGGGTGTTTCAACTGTAAGGAAAAAGACCAGTCGTTTATGGAAATGTATCATATTCTCAGAAGTTGCAGAGAGAGACGCATTCTTGGGCCAGGTCTGCACCAAGATCCAGTTCTTTGTTAAAATCTGGTGTCACAGGTGAGTCATGAAGGACTCCTTCCAAATAATAAAGAATGCTTTAATATAAAATGATTGTCTTAGTTTTCTTCTCTCTCAAGTGCTAGTGAATTTCAGTTCCACTAACGTTTCACTTATTGCAGCCTGTAGGCCTCTGTAGCCACGGCATTGATGAAGTGTTTTTTTCACATAGCAGGTGGTCAATAAGTGGGATGAATTTAGTTCGCATAGTAATCTGATTCATGCTACATATGATTTAACTAAGGTCGCTCCAAAGCAAGACTTATCACTGTGTTTAAAATCACAACGAATAGCATCAGGCACAAATCATGCTTACATACTCTCATGGAGTTTCTCTGTCACGTGAAGAACCACCGACTCGCAAAGCTCAGAACAAAAACAATTTGATTTGACAGGCAAAGAATTTCCTGTTTCTTGAGTAATTGGCAGATACACAGCTCAAGCGATACTCCTGGGCCCAAAGGTGTGTGATGTCCTCGGCAGTTAGGGTGCCCTGTCTCCTGCTGGGGGAAACCGCAGTCTGGCAGCTATGACCCTAACCCTCCTCTTGCCATGGTCTCGATGACTGACCTCCGTGTCCTGGGGGCTGCTGATGGCCCCAGCCTTCGTGTAGCTGCAGCCCCACCAACCTGGGGCCACACCCTCCCCGGTTACCTGACCCCAGGAGAAGGATGGAACGGAGGAGGGCAGGAAAGGCTGAAAAGGCAGCCACGCAGGCCTGGCTGCACATTGGAACGCCCTGCGGGCGGCCGATATCTGCCACGACGGAGTCTCAGCATGTCTGTCATCTTCGGTGCTGGGTGGACGGGCGCCAGCAGCAACAACTGGTCGCTTTAAGTCTTTGGCCTCTGTTGACACTTTTTAATACTAATGTTTTGTTAAAGATTCTTTTCCAAGTCAATAGCAAGAAAAAACTGATGCCAGGTTTGTGTTTAGGTTGAGCTTGCACTTTTTAAACTAGCCTGCGGGACCGTAGTAGATAAACACTCAATTTCAGGTTCTCTTTCTGCCACTGACAGGTTCTGTGACCCTTGGTCATTTAACTCCTCTGAATCCATATCCTTATTTGTAATGTGTCGGCATTTGTATCAGTATTTCCGTAATGAATAAATGAAATAGCTTTGAATCCTAATGTGTTTCACAAATGTGGTTATTTATTAATAATAATAAAATGCTGACAAGAAAAAGTTAAAACATAGTCTTTTCCCCTCCCAAGACAATTCGAGAAGGATTTTAGGCTTAAGCAATTAAGAAAGCCACATGGCGCAGTGAACAAAGTCTCTGGTTTGAACTGTGCGTACAACTGAACCTGGGCATACAATTAGTGGAATGTGTTCGGTGTCCATGGTTACGGGTCTTGGAAACAGTGGTGCCAAGGCTTCTGGTCGAGTAGACCGTGTCCTGCTGCTGATCAAACATTTCTGTGTGCAGAGACTTTGTTTTTTTCCCTGGAGAGTATTTATTTCGTAGTGCCAGGTTCCAGGCTGGCGGTGCCAGACACGCAGCCAGATCAGGATGGGGATTTACAGCAGGTGGCAGGTCTCAGTAAGAGCACTTACTGCGAGGAGAAGGAAAGGGAATGGGGCTGTGGAGGGGGAAGCATGCTAGCCATTCTCTGTGCCCATGTTGCCTTGGGGGCTCCAACCCAAACACTACTATCATGTGGGTCCCTCCTGGAAGGGGGTGGGTAGGGGGAAAAGAAACATTAAGAACAGGAAAGGAACAAATGCTTTGGTGAAAATATAAAGCAGCTAATTAGACTGAGGATGTTAATTCTCGAGTAATCCCCGAGGCATCGGAGAAAGGCAAGCTGTAGCCTGAACATTGAGAGCTCAGTTTCTCCTCGGGGAGGTGGTGGCTCTGCGGTATATTCCAGAAAGTGTCAGACTTGTCAGGTTGGTTGGGGGAGCCTGGTAGCTGTGAAAAGAAATGTGGTTGGTTGTCCAGGCATCTCGTGATGCGTTACACCTTGACGTGTAATCGCAACAGCCCCTCTCCAATGGGTTGTCACTAGGTATGAACTGCTGGCCTGGTCACTGGTGACATTTGCACTTTTGGCTTGTTTCCCAGGGGGTATAAAGGGAGTCATTAAAACCTGGGGTTTTCAAACTTTTGTTCCAAGGCTGCTTCTAAGGCTCTGCAACCATTCACCTGAATTTTGTTTTTATTATTTTTAATCTTTATCAACCATGAAGATAGGTGTCATGAATTTAAATGTAAAATGTATAATGATAAAATATAAGTGAGTGTGTTTTATATTTGGAGATTCTATATATGCTATTTGAAATACACTGGCAGAGTCTGTTAGCTTATTTTTAACTACTTCTGGGTTACTATAATAACTTAGCTTGTTGGATTGGCTTGGTAGGTTATGGTCAGAACCTTCAGTTTTGGAAGCATACTACGTGACCCCAATGCAGGTCCTCCATGGCCCACTTTGAGAAACCGTTGTCTAAGAGACGTTGAATGATGCCTCCTAAAAACCGACAACCCCAGAAATAATTTCTCCCTAGCACAGTTATTTTCAGCTGCAATGTCGTTGTTTGAGAAGCATCAAAAATGCCTTCTTTTTTAGTGACAAAAAGAGCATTGAAATGTGTTCTTTATCCTGTCTAGCTCTTTAATGGCACTGAACCTCAGATGGGCTTGAGAAATTCAGAGAGGCTTTCTCTCCACTGGGAACCTGTGTATTTCATAACTAACAGTGTCTAATGCAGTTCATTTTCGAGTTCGGGGTGCGGCCTCTCAGGATGGCCAAAGCCATTTGAAGATCATCAGCTTTGGAAGCACTTCACACTCCTTTTCTACATCCATCCGGTGGCCAAGCCCTCCCCATTCTGCCTCTTGCCCAGGCCCCTCCCCTCTTGTCCC
>PVKM010052423.1:0-10249 GCA_004027735.1 Carollia perspicillata
TTTAGAACACAAACTTCAGTTTTAATGCATTAATCATTGTAAAGCCTGTTATGTTAATATCTGCATCCCTCGACACCCAGTATGGTGCCTGTGAACAATGCAGACATTTATGCCTGCCTAGTAAATGAGCTAAAAAATCATTGTAAGTAGTTTCATTGGTGAAGATATTTTTATTATTATTCTTACTGTGGTAAAATATATATAACATAAATTTTGCCATCGTAGCCATGTTTAAGTGGCTCAGTAGTGTTGAGTCCATTCACATTGTTGTGCAACTGGTCTCCAGAATCCTATTCATCTTGTGCAACTGACACTCTACCCATTAAACACTAACTCCCCATGTCCCCATCCTCCCGCCCCTGGGAACCACCATCCTACTTTGTGTCTCTATGAATTTGACTCCTCTAGGTGCCTCATATAGATGGAATTGTGCAGTGTTTGTCATTTTGTGACTGGCTGTTTTTTTCACTTAGCATATAATGTCTTCTTGGTTCATCCATGTTGTATGTATCATGTACCAGAATTTCTTTTAATAAGGCTGAATAATATTCCACTGTGTGTGTGTGCTGCATTTTGCTTACCCCTTCATCTGTCAGTGGGCCCTCATGTTGTTTTTACCTGTAGGCTGCTGTGATTAATGCTGCTACAAACATAGGTATGGCCAAGATATTTTTATAGCATTCTCTTTCCTGGAAATTCTGACTCTGTGAACACTTACTGCCCTAGTTTTTGGCCCCGTTTGGCCAGCTGGTTCACAGTGGAATGTGACTTCAGGCCTGTACTCCTGGGGTAGGCCAAGATGGCCCCAGGATGCCTGCCCCGTATTGTACATGCAGGGTATAATCCTCTCCTTCGAGCGTGGGCTGCACTGTAAATATGGTAGATGTCATGCCTGTGATTAGTTGGCATTATTTGACAAAGATGAAGAAATTTTGCAGATGTGTTTCAGGTCCCAAGTCAGTTGATCAAAAGGAAGTGTATCCTGGAGGACCCCTTCTAATGAGGAAAGCTCTTAGCCCTACCTAAAGGGAAGAGATTCAAAGCATGAGAAGGTTTCCTGCTGACATTGAAAGAGAAAACTGCCATGTTGTAAACTGCCTGTAGAATTGGCAAGGGCCTAGAAGCAGGTTTCTAGAAGCTGAGAGTGGCTCCAGCCAACAGTCAGCAAAAAAGTAGGGACCCCATCCCTACGACCACAAGGAACTGGTTCTTGCCAACAACATCTGGCAACTTGGAAATGGTTCTACCCAGTCATCTAGCCGACAGCTTGATTGTCGCCTTGACCCTGAGCAGAGAACCTGGTCATGCCATGTCCAGACTCCTGACCTACAGAACTGCAAGACAATAAATGGATGTTATCTTAAGCCAGCAGATGTGTGGCAATTTGTTAGGCAGCAATAGAAAACTAGTGCACCTTCTTATTTCCCTTTTCAGGCCAGGCAGGGAGTGCCTCCCATCTATTCTCTCCTATTCCTTTAACAATATTTATTGAGTTCCTTCTATGTGTCAGGCACTGTTGTAGGCACTTGGGGTATATGAGGGAACAACAGAGATGAAGATTCCTCCCTTCATGGCATTTAGATTCCAGTGTGGGAGACAGCCAACAAAATATACATAATAAATAAATAAATATGCTATGTTAGAAGCTGATAAGAGCTCTAGAAAAATGAAAATGTAGATCATGGTAAAAAGATCATGAGAGCCAGAGTCAAGGATGGTTTGCGGTTTTAGTTAGGATGGTCAGGAGAGGGCTTATTGAGGAAGGACTTGAAGCAGGTGAAGGAGCTAGTCATGTAATCTGTCCCTGAGACAGAGGGATCAGCCCTGAAAAGTCTCTAGGTAGGGGCTGTCTGGAAAGTGTAAGGAGCAGCCTGGAGGCCTGGAGGGGGGGTGAGAGAGGGGAAGGTGGTGGTAGAGGAGTTCAGGGAGATCACACAGGGCCCCACAGACCATGTGAGGACTTGGGCTTTTAAATGAAATGAGGGTCATTACAGAGTTTCAAGCAGAGGCATGATATGACTGGATTTATATTTAAAAGGAATTTTTCTGGCTGTTCTCTTGAGGATTATGCAGGGGCAAGTGTAAAAGCTCATTGGGAGATTGTCACAATAATCCACTGGTGGTGGTGGAAGTGGGTGCTTGGATTCCAGGCATACTTTGAAGGTAGAGCTGCCACAACTTCCTAACAGACTGAATGGGGAGTATGAAAGAACGTAGGATTCAGGGACGATTCCCGAGACTTTTGGTCTCAGCAAGTGAAACTGCAGTTTACTGAGATGTGGGAGTTATTTTGGACATGCTAAGATTGAAATACTTGTTGGACGTCCAAGTGGAGATGTGGGCACTTGGAGATATGAGTCTGGAAAGCTGTCTGGTCTGCAGACAGACATTTGTTGCGGATTTCTTTAGGATTCGTCCTGTTAGGATTTTCTAGCTTCTTGAATCTGCAAGTTTATAACTTTTAGCAACTTTGAGAAGTCCCCACCTGTATTGAGGTATAATTGACAAATAAAATTGTATTTATTTAAAGTGTACAACATGATGGTTTGATACATAATTTGTGAAATGATTACCACAATGAGGTTAATTAACACATTTACCACCTCACATATTTTACATGTTTACCTTTTCTGTGAGTGTGTGGTGAGAACACTAAGATCTACTCCTAGTAACGTCAGGTATACAATACAACACTATTAACTATAGTCACTATGCTGTGTGCTAGATCTTCAAAACTTACTCATTTTGTAACAGAAGGATGGCATCCTTTGATTAACATCGCTCCCTTTCTCCTACTCTCCAGTCCCTGGAATACACCATTCTACACTCTACTGTGTCTGTTTGTATGAGTTCAACCATTTTTAAAAAAGATTCCACATACGTGTAAGTGAGATTATACATTATTTGTCTTTCTTCATCTGGCTCATTTCCCTTAGCTTAATGTCCCCTAAGCTCATCCATACTGTCATAAATGGCAGGATCTCGTCATTATTTCTTTACATATCCTTTCAGCCCCTCTCTTTTCTCTCCTTGTGAGATTCTGAAGATATAATTGTTAGATCTTTTATTGTTTTTCCACACGTCCCTGGGACTCTGTTAATTTTTTTCTTCAATTGATTTTCTTGTATTTTTCAGAATAGGCAGTTGATTTTCTTGTATTTTTCAGATTAGGTAATTGTATTCTTTTATTTTCAATTCACCAAGTCTTTTCTCTTTTATATTTATTCTGATATCTAGTTCTTCCAGTGAGTTTTTAAATTTTAGTTATTTTATTTTTCAGTTCTATAATTTCCACTTGGTTCTTTTAAAGTATTTTTTTATTTGTTGGCTGAGATTTTATATATTTTCATTTACTTAAGGAGTATTTGTACTTACTCATTGAGGCATTTTTATGATTGCTGCATTAGTCATAACAACTCAAATGTCCTTCAACTGATGAATAAATAAAGCAAATATGGTGCATTCATACAATGGAATGTTAGTCAACAATATAAAGGAATGCATTTCTACTAAATGCTACAATATGAATGAACCCTGAAAACGTTATCGTATGTGAAAGAAGCCAGTCACAAGACTACACATCTTATGATTCTATGTATGTACAATGGCGAGATAGACAAATCTATTGAGACAGAACAGTAGATTAGTGGTTGCTCAGAGCTGGGAGTTTTGGAAGGAAATGGCTAGTAACAACCATCAGGAATAGTTTGTTTTGGGAAAGAGAGATGAAATTGATTGTAATTGATTGGGCAACTTTGTAAACACACTAAAACATACAAAGTATGTGGACATACTTTGGATTGTGCATTTTAGATGGGTGAATTGTATGTTATGTAAATTATATCTCAATATTACTATAAAAAAGAATTCATAGAAAGAGAGTATTTCAAGGAAAAAAACAGAAAGGGGACAACTATGTCAAATATTGTATCAAGTAATGTAGAACCAATAATGACTGATAATTCACCATTGGGTTTGTCAATATGTGGAGGTCACTGGCGACTTTGATGGAACAGGGTTGAAAACCTAACTGCAGGGAGATTAAAAGAGAATGTGAGAGGAATCAAGACTTCTAGTACAGAAATCTAATTTGAAGAGTTTTATTGCAACGGGGAGAAGAGAAATGGGGGAAGAGTTGTTGGAAAGTCAGGTAAAGAGAAGACTGATCCGTAGTGGGAGAGACAGCAACGCGCTATACAGATGGTAACAGGAACGAGAAGTGAAGACTGCGGCTGTTATATGAGTTTGCTAGGTGTTATCGGTACTAACACTAGAACGAATACTAATGTCTGTACTAATCTTTCTGGCTACCGCTGTGCACAGAATACAGTTTGCACGTGAAATACTGCTCGAAAGCAATACAAAAGGGAAATGCATCCCACAGACTGGAAGTTGAATGATACCGAGATTTCTTTGAAAGAATGCATTACCATCATTTTGGTTGGGCATAGTTTGGTGATAGAAGGGCTCTCTAACTTTTCAGCCCGTATATTGTGTTAAATTAGACCTCTGCTGAGAATATTTTCACTGTCGATTTGCATCTGAGATAATTCAGGTAAATCTCTCATGATTTGAAAGACTTTATAAATCCAATTTCAACTATGCATTATTCTTATTCTTTTAATAGCTCACGTCCAGCATTAATTCAGTAGAGATCTTGCTATAATGACTAGGATTTATCTATTATATCAGTTATTTAACTGAGGATTTCCGTAGTTATCTGGAAATTTCAACCCACCAAAATGATATGTACTGAACTGACTAGTACCTGCTAGACTTACTCTTTTTCCCTTAAAGCTATTTAAAAAAAAAACAACTACCTTTAAAAGCATACTTTGTTGTACTAAAAAAATCTCCAGTTGAATAAAAAACAACATAGGAACAATCTAATAATTTGCTGGTTGCCAGCAGACATTAGCCATGGCAAATGTCTTCACGAAGACTTTATGTCCACCTACCTCTGTCCTGGTGGGGGAGGCTGCCCTGTGAGTCTGTGGGAGTGTGGGCCTCCAGTCTGTGTGTATCTCCACCACCGCTTACTCACTCTGTGGCCCCAAGCAAGAGACTTAACTGCTCTTTGCTGTCCTTTCCTCATTTGTAAAGTGAGATGAATCTAAAAATCACCTCATAGGCCTGCTGTGAGGTTTAAACAAGTTAACCACTTCATTTTTAAATCTCTTTAGGCCAGTGGATTTTAAATAAATTTTTATTTAATAAAATAAGTGAAATTTAATAAATAAAATGCTCATTATTGAAACATAACTTTTGTTCCTCTAGAAAACGCTGTATATAGCACTATAGAAAATACCCTAAAAACAGGAACAGCAATACAAATGATATCAGACTGAAGTGTTTCTTTCCTCTTCGTGTTGGTGCGACAGGTGCTTTAACAGCTTGTTTTGTCTCATAAGACCCATATTTTATGCCCCATTGGTGGGATTTCCGTTTTCTTCTTTTTGCTGGAATGAACCATGAAAGTGTCACTGAGCAGTTAGATTTCATAATTGAATAGTGACCTAAAGACCTTATATTTAGGGAAGTGTTACTACTGATGCATGGCTGGGAAAGAAAATAGAGGCCATAAACTTGTTATTACCAAATCACTTTATTACAGCTACTGAGAATGAAAATTTGATTTTGATTTAGCTGTCAGTCTGACAGCTAAGTTGTCATGAGGGGTCACCTTTTTCTGCCTCCTTTTGGACTAGGTTCTTTTTATTGTTATTTTTCTTGGCCAGCACAGTTTGACAGATAGAAAATTATCTTCAAGACTTTCTCTTGAAGCACAGATTCCCCCCTTACAAGGTGGCAAATGTAGGAAGTCTCTGCTATTCGTTAGAGGCTGTTTTCCAAAGCTATTCAAGTTCACTTGATTATACTTCACTCATCAGTTTCAGGCCATGGAATAAAAATATGTCTAACGGGAAACTTTCATTTTGTCTGGCCAGGTATAATGAGTTGACGTTGACATTTAAAGCAAATACAGATGTCCAGTTTTTAGAGGAGAGTTTCTGGAATATAGGGACATTTGTTTCTTCCTGGACTCCTAGGGGGCCGTGGCACGGGAGAGCTCCCAATGCGAGATCGGGCTCTAGACATGCTCCTGGCTTTCCTTCAGAAGCAGAACGAATCTTACTCTGTGGACTCCCTATGTTTACCTTCACTTTTCCTCCTCCAGGATGAGGTATAAGGAAAAACATGTGGGAGTGGGTGTGGCAGGGGTTCTCACTGTCCCCTGAAGTCAAGGTGGCAGGGGGGCGGGGAGGGGCTGGCTCTTGGGTGGGAAGGAACTGGAGAACCAGCTCAGGGCATGACAGGACACACAGCAGAGCAAGCCTGCCTCATCCGTTCCTGCTGAGGTGTGAAGAGGAAAGGAGACATTGATCCCAGTTCTGCAGGATTGGTGGGGAAAGGGCCTGGGCTGGAGTGCAAGACAGCAGATGAGACAGTCCTGTGGGCCATGTTAGAGGCAAGGGCTGTGATGTCAAGGCCTCCCTACAGGGCCCTGGTCCCCTCTGTGTAGGCAGCCCTGGTGACAGTCCCCGTGCCCTTGCCCCTTCACGTATTTCATGTCAAGGACCGACCCCTGACTCTCTGCTTCCTGACTGAGAGGTCTTTTTAGTCTATGCTGACAGCAACCAGGAAGTGCAGGAATAGTGCCCTCAGGGGCAACCCTCAACCCAGGAGGGCCAGGAGTTGGAGGGAAAATCCTCCGTTTTCCTGCCTTTCTGTGCGCAGTTCTGATGCGCATTCTTCATAATTCTGAGTGTTTCCACCAGAACTGAGCCCCAATTGCTCAGGTAGGAGTCTGCTTATTATCACATCACTCATTGGCTTTTCTCCCTCTTCTGTGTCCCTCACTCTCTCCCAAATTGTGGTTCTTGAGGTCAAATCCCAAATACACCACTTATCCCCAAGTCTTCAGAGAGGACCCAAACTAAGACAGGAAAGAGAGGTGGTGTAGACTGAGACCCTGAAACCCCCATAGGTATTCATACAATCAAACAGTACAAAAACATTATTTAAAGTTCAGAAAATGTTTTTTAAGCTCTCAGACTAAGAGTAACAAAGGGAATAGTATTATACCTTTAAAAAAATAGGGCACAGAGAAATTTCCCATTAATCTATTTTTTTCATGAACTCAGTATAGATCATGAACTCCCCAGGGGCCCAATGTGAATACAGGCTCCAAGCATCTGCGGGTGAGTTTAGTATGCAGGTGCCTTCTGGGATCTTTTTTTTTCTGATCCTCTTCAACTTTATGGGCCTCTGGTGGACGAATACAGAACATTCTTTGTAGCCCTTGTCAGTTCTGAGTCAGACTATGTCTGATTCTTTCTGGGCTGTTGGGGTTTGGGGATTAAATTGGTTCTAGGGATGCCTGGCAGACGAGGTCACTAGGAGTCTGACTCATTTGGGTCCCTGGGTAGATAGAGCTCAATCCGGAAAGTGGGTGACTCTTGGATTTGACCCAGTCTTGTAGATTCCTCTGGAATTCTCTAGACTACAAACTTCAGGAAGCCAGAGACTATGTCTTCTTTTGTTCACTACATGAATGTTCTCCCAACACCGTGCACTGTGTTCAGTATCAAAGAAGATGCTCAATAAATAGTTGCTGAGTAAACATACAACAAACCAAGGATGACTCAGGGTTGGTCTGAATTTCTCCAGGGTATTGTATGAGCAGAAGCATATTGCTGTGAGACAAGATTTCTGGTGGGAGTGAACCGGCCTTGACTCATTATAATTCACTGAGGAGGCTGGTTCTATTTATGGCACTTGGGTCTCTTTGCAACACCACTTAAGTATGTCACAGCTATCACACAGTTAGAAGATACAGATCTTATTCAAGCACATTTGTAATTAATAAATAGTCTATTAGTGAACATGCGATATGAAATTCAACCCTTGAAAACAAATAATTCATGAGTGGGTAGAAAAATAAGGACCAATAAACTCTTCTGAGCCACTGGGGATGCAATTTTTATCCTTATGCTATTATAGTAACTGGGGACCTGGCCCATAACCCAGGCATGTGCCCTGACTGGGAACTAAACCAGCGACCCTTTAGTTCAAAGGCTAGCACTCAATCCACTGAGCCACACCAGCCAGGGTTATTATAGTAACTTAAAAGGCCTTTGAAATGCCTTTTAAGGAACTTGCACATTAGGAAGAATCTGGAATCTGACGATCATAATCTTTTTACACGCAAAATAGTCAAGGAAGCTGAGTGGATCCAGAGCAACAGACAAATCCCTGAGATGTCAAATTTGTTTGCTTCTCTGAACCATTATCCCAAACAGCATTTGTAATACATGTTAGTAAATAAATTCCAAGATCTTTAAATACTATTTTAGAAAATAATGCCTGAGAAATAGTTCCTAACCTAAGAACAATATTTTCTGGTCATACTGGCTCTTTTTCAGTGCTTTTCCCCTTCAATTGATATATATTTTTTATCATCTTCAAGCCATAAAATTGAGTCACCGTTTACTACATGTGTTATAAATAAATTCAAACTCTAGTAGCAAAATGCAATGCAAGTTTAATTCTCATTCATGCAAACAGTTCAGACATAACCGATCCTGGCCAGACAGCTCCCTCCACACAATAATTCAAAGACTTAGACTCTTTGAATTTTGGCTGCACTGTCTTCAACACATGGTTCCTTAGGTTGACCTCGGGGCTGTCTCCATTCTAGCCACGGGGACTAAGAAAAGAAAATGAAAGTTATATGTGGGAAATTTTTTATGGGCAAGGCTAGAAGTGGCATAGCCTTATTTTGGAAGTTCTTATTCTGTTGGCTAAAGCTCAGTCACATGGCCCTGCCTAAGTGCAGAGGAGGCTAGGAAATGTAGTCTGTTACTCAAGCAGAGGAAGCAAGCTTTCCAACCTGCGAAGCAGTCTTTTCAGTGGTGTGCTGCTGGTGGCTCCTAGCAGGTGAGAGAGATGATTCTGTGCATCTTTTCCCAGCTCTGTATCCAGTGACATCCACCATGATGGGAACATTTACACCACAGAAAATGACACATATTACTGATCAAGGCCTCTTTTTTTCCAGGAGCCGGTTTACCAGCACACCACTCTCTGAGTCTCTTTCATATCCCTCCATTTTCCTTCCTACCCCTCCTTACTATCTAGTTAATCATTACATCTTGCTCCTTCACATCTTGGAGTGTGGCCTCTCCTCTCCATTGATACCATGCTACCCTAGTTTAGACCCAATCTTCTAGCTCACTTCACAGTGTCTACTCTTGGCTCACCTTGGTTTGTAGTCAGCCTGGGAGGAACAGAATTACTAATGGTGAGATGAGAAAAATTAGAAGCAATTGAGGTTGGTGGTCTTCTCATTGCTTCCAGAGTGAAACAAAAATTTGGACATGACCTTATCCCTGTTATTAACATCCTTTAGTGGGTCTCCATTACTTTCAGAATAAATTTGAAGTTTCTTAGCATGTCATATGTGCCTCTTCACAATCTAGCTCCCACCATTTCACCAGTCTCTTCTCTAGATGCCACTTCCTCCTGCAGACTCTATGCTACATCAGTAGGAACCTATTTCTAATTCTCTAAATACTCCATGATTTCAGGTCTTGTTTTATTGTTCATAGCTCTTGGGGTACCTTCCCACCCTGCCCACCCTGCCCAGATAACTCAGGCATCACCTGCTGGAGACCCTCCTGGCTGTCTGCTCCCCTGCACCCTGCTGTTTCTGTTTACTCTGAGGCCCTGGCTGCACCTGCATCATGTTGTAAACACTTAGTACATGGGTAGCTCCTTAAGGTCAAGGGCTGTGCATATAGTATTCTTCTTTGTATCCATGGGACTTAAAAGTCCTGGAGTATGTTATATCCTCAGCATATACTGAATCAAATGGAAAGAAAAATTCCAGGACTTTATTTTTCATATTATCTCATTGGATTATATGTCTTGCTATAATCATGAACAGCTCCGCTTTATTTTTTATAGATCCCTAACATTTACATCTGCTAATGTCTATAGAACCAACACCACAAGTATAGCAAACATAACACAAAATGCGTTAAATATGTGTCCTTGCAGAACACTCAGCAAGCTGTAGGCAGACAACGTAAATCCAAGAAACAGAAGCAGGGGGGGGAATTGTACTAGGAAGCAGAAACACTTTTCTTCTAGAATTTTCTTTCAAAATCTCTATAGGTAGAAGTTAATGTGATAACATGATAAACAGACATCACCGTGACCTCCTGGATGACTCCTACCAGGTAAC
>PVKM010052424.1:0-10248 GCA_004027735.1 Carollia perspicillata
GTTGTGTATGTGGGAGAGCGCCCCTTGGACACTGCTTCTCTGCCTCCTGTTGCGTGCCGGCTGGCTTGCCCTCACACCCAGGTGTACCAGAGGCAAATGCAAGCTCTGCTCTTGAAAGCAATCCAGCAAACATTTACACAGAGTGGCGCTAAGTGCCCTGCTCTGTGGAGGGATACAAGACTGGCCCAGTTTCTGTGCCAAGGAGCTGTCGCTCTTGAGAGCTCCTCATTTATCAGCAGGTGGAGATGGTGCCAACCCTCCTCTCCCGCCCTCCCAGCACGCCGGGCCCCAGGGAAATCGAGAACATCGCAGAAAGCAGTGAAAGCGGTTTTCTCAGCATGGGCTGCCTCCCAGGGTCAGCTCCTTGGAACAACTTGGCAGGAAGAAGAAAGACAAGAAGCTGGCTGACCTTACCACTAGCTTTTGCCCTTAGCTTGCTTGAGTGCCTAGAGGACAACGCTTTGCATGTTGTGCTAATCTCCTTGATGGGAGTGGGGGGCAAAAACCTGGGGTATGAGGCCAATTAATACTGGCCCCCTAACCTTGCTTCACATGCTCAGAGGCTGGGGTGGCAAGAGAAATTTGCTGGCATATTCTTTCATTTGGGCCACGAATCTCAGTAATAACATAATCTTAGAACTTTTCTGGGTGACTAATCATACAGGGACATGTTAACGCCTTTGCAGTGTCTCAGTTATCTAGGTTGTCTGTTCTTTGGGGACAGGGGCAGGGAAGAAGAGCAAGCTGTGCTCCCAGACGACTGACTACCCTGTTCCCTGTCTACAGGGGGGCTGTGCCCCTCCGCTGGGAATGGAGTGGGTAGGAGTCTGGGATCCAGAGCACCCTGTGACTGTCCTGCCTGTCCCCAGTCCTGCACCTCTCATTGATGCCTGTCCCGGCTTTGGTCCCCAGGTGCTGCACCTGTACTGTGACACTTGCTCAGTGCCCATCTGTCGTGAGTGCACAATGGGCCGGCACGGCGGCCACAGCTTCATCTACCTCCAGGAGGCGCTGCAGGACTCCCGGGCACTCACCATCCAGCTGCTGGCCGACGCCCAGCAGGGCCGCCAGGCAATCCAGGTCAGTCCTTCCCCACCCTTCACCCATTTCCCTTGTTCTTCCTTGCCCAGAAAACCTTCTCGCTCCCTTCCAGATGGCGTGTGTAGATTACTGGGCAGACACCAGTGTTGGGGGCGTAGGAGGGACGTGGAGAGGTGGCCCAAATGAGCTACTGTGATATCCATACCGCACCTATCCTCGGGTCCCTGGGGGCTGCGGGGAGACCTCCTTGAAGCCTTGTGCAGATGGGGATGTGGCCAGAGTTACCGGCCAGTCTGGGTTTGTTCCAGACACCTAGCCTGGGCCCCTATCACATCATCTGTCTGTTCCCCATCCAGGCCCTCCCCACATCCAGGTGGATCGCCGGAGGACTGGAGAGCAGTGCTCTTCAGACAGAGGCCTTTGCTATTCAGAGTTCGTTTGCCTGTTTGCTTGTTTGTTTGTTCATCGGTGAGAAATAAGTGAGCATGGGAAATTTCTCAAGACTCAGAGTCTCTAACTCTTTTCTGGGTGATAAAGTCACATCCTGGTAATTGAGACTCTCCATCTCCTTGGGGTTAGGAAGGCGGGTACACGGGACTTGGAAGCACAGTGAAGCGCTCTCACATAGTCAGGTCCGCTTTGTGCGCCTGAACTGATTTTAAATCTCCTGGTCCAGGTAACCAGGTTTTAGTAGAACAGAAAAATACTGAATAGGAAACTGTTGTTATTTACGTTCTAGAGTATTTGAATAAGTGAATTGTTTAAAAACTATCTTTTAGGAAAGTGGTTAAAGAACTGACCATGTGCTCTAATCGAGGGACTCGGGGGTGCTCAGCCTGCGGCCCAACACAAAATCGTAAATTTATTTAAACCGCCCCCATCTTTTTTTTTTTTTTCTCATCAGTTTTCATTAGTGTTTATATATTTCATGTGTGGCCCCAGATAGTCATCTTCTTCCACTGTAGCTCAGAGACTGACTCCAAAAGGTTGGACACCCCTGCTTTAGATGTGAATAAATTTCCCCACAGCTATCACACTCCTGTGCGTGACAATGAAGAAATCTTTCTAATGTGTCAGATTATCTGATACGCAAGTCATAACATTGGAGGTTTGAGAGCCTGTATTTCCGGAGTCACTTCTTCTATTGTATTCTTAACGCCTTCAGAGTGTCTCTTGATTGCTGTTAAATCTCGTTTGTCAGCATAGTTAGGTGTGTAGTTCTTTTATTTCTATTTTATTTTAGTGACTCTGTGTTCCTACAGCTAATGTCTGAGTTCCCCCCGCCCCCATGGTGGTATTATTGATGAACCCTTTCTGTCCTTGGAGATTGAGGACACACAGGGGGTCCTCGAAACATAATCAGAGCATTGCTGGTGCCCTCTGTGCTCTGCCAGCACCTGTCGCTCGGGGGGAGGGGGTGTGTGGTTAAAATGATGAATTCTCAGGAAAGTACAAACCTGAGCTTTCTGTGGGGAGGAGAGAGAAGAGCAGATTTTATCCGCCACTCCCCACTTTCCGAACATGGTCAATGGTAGCTGAGAGTCTGTTGTTTGGGGAGTGAAGAGGACACAGGAGTGAAAATCACATACTGGTTGGTACTATTAATAGCTGACACTGGTGTACATACTGGATCCTGGGGCATTTTGGGGGGAGGATCCAAGCGGCAGGTTGGGCATCTGGGTTCTTGGGGTGAGTCGGGGTGCTCAGTATATTAATAAATCTGTATGGCCACACCGAGGGGCACCTGATGAACAGCAGCCGCGGAAGTGCTTGTGTGACCATGTGCATTTGGGGAAAGGTGTACTCTTTCATGGCTCTTGTTATAATTCTTTAAAACCTGCATTCAGCCAGTGATCTGGAGACTTGGGGTGTAATTGGACAGCTATTTCTGTCTGAAGTTCTTACCGCATTGTCAATGCATCGACCATTCCTACAAAACTATCTGAAGGCCTCTGTGAAAGTAGGGTCCAGGTTCTTCATACCTGTTAATAAAGAAGTCCCGGGATGCTGGTAGAAAACACAGCCCCTCTTCCCTCTGAGTTGACTCTGTGATGTCAGCTCACACCTTTGGAGGCTGGGAGGGGAAGTCGAGGTAAAGGCTGAGGATAAATTACTATAACTTTGCTCAGAAAACATTTTGCTGAAAAGCCAGTTTGTTCCCATTGGGCCAAAAAAACCCAACACCCCAGCTCTGTCCCCAAAGTCTGAAGACAGGTGTGAACAAGTGTTTTTGTTCCTTTCTCACTCAGTTCAGTTTCTTGGACACATACATAACTCTGGGTGTCCTGACCCCATACAAGAAAGCCGTGTCCAGTCCTAGACTGGTGGCTCAAATTGGTTGGAGCGTCATCCCGTACGCCAAAAGGTTGCAGGTTCAGTCCCTGGTCAGGGCACACAGGTACATTGTGGGTTAAGTGCCCAGCTGGGTCAGATACAGGAGGCAGCCAATCAGTGTCTGTCTGTCTTTCTGTCTGTCTCTGCCTCTCTCTATCTTTTTCTCTCTCTGTCTCTCATCCCCTCTTTCCCCTCTTCTCCCTCTAAAAGTAATAAACATATTCTTGGGCAAGTATTAAAAATAAAGGAGGGGGAGGAAGGAAGGAACCTAGGTCCAAGAAACCGAGTGAGAACGGGGAAGAGCCTGCATGTCCTCACCAGGAGCTCGACTGTGCATCTGCAGTGTTACAGGAGAGCACTGTTTCGAGAGCCTCGGGTGGGGTCCCTGTTAAATCCAAACGTCACTTTTAAAGTATATCTGAGAAGGTTGGGAGAAGCAGGCAGTATGTAGTACAAGCTATGTTTTTGATTATATAAAAAGATTCTTTGCCCTGGCTGGTGTAGCTCAGTGGATTGAGCCATGGGCCTGCAAAGCAAAGGATCTCGGTTCGATTCCCAGTCAGGGCACCTGCCTGGGTTGCAGGCCAGTTCCCAGCAGGGGACACACGAGAGGCAACCATACATTGATATTTCTCTCCCTAACCCTTCCCCTCTAAAGATAAATAAAATCTTAAAAAAAAAAAGAATTCTCTAAAAAAAAAAAAAGATTCTTAGATTTATATGTGAATATGCAAGTGTTTTCTCCTTCGCAGTGGTCACTAAGCGGTGGGCAGAATGACAGCCATTGAAATTTTGAGCTGTATCAACCCCACAAGCTAAGGACACAGTGGTGAAATGCCGTAAAATAACACACTGATTTGGGTGGACCTGCTTTGGACACTTGATTTCTTCATGCAGTTGGTCAAATGTTAAGGAAAGGGCCCAAACACACGGTATTTACACTGTCACTTCATAACATTTATATTAAAGAGTACAACAGAGATGATATGGAGACTGTCTGTTCTTAATGTGAACATCAGAGAAGGAAGGAATATAGTCAATTAACACAATTTTGGAAGAGTGGTAAGTTTCTTAAATACACATAAAACGACTTCCTTTAAAATATTTTTATTTACTTATTTTTAGAGAGGGGGCAAGGGAGGGAAAAAGAGAGGGAGAGGAATCAATGTATGAGAGATATATCAGTCAGTTACCTCTGTCACACCCCCAACCAGGGGCGTGGCCAGTTATCCAGGTGTGTCCCCTGATGGAATCAATCTGGCAACCCTCGGGTTCACAGCCCGCACTAATCCACTGAGCCACACCAGCCAGGGCCACCTCATTCCTTTAAAAAAAAAAAAATCACAAAATACTGAATCATTCTAGTCACAGGGTAAGAAGAGATTCCTATTTGGAAGTCATTGGTCTAAAGAACTGTCTTAGGTTTGTTGATTTGCTCATAATAGTGTTGATGTATTAAGTATGTCATTTGGGGGCTTTCAAAAGCCATTTTTTTATACTGACAAATAGGCAGATCCAAGGAACAGTAGATATGCCAGAAGAAATAGGCTTTATTTTGCTACTAACATTAGATAGTTAAGAAAACATCAAACCATGGGGTAGAGAACACACAATACATTGTACAGGTGATCCGTTGTGGAATTGCTCACTTAAAACCTGTATAATTTTTGCCCTGGCTGGTGTAGCTCAATGGATTGAGCGCGGGCCTGCAAACCAAACAACCACGGTTCGATTCCCAGTCAGGGCACATGCCTGGGTTGCAGGCCAGTTCCCAGCAAGGGGATACATGAGAGGCAACCATACATTGATATTTCTCTCCCTCTCTCCTTCTCTTCCCCTCTAAAGATAAATATATAAAATTAAAAAAAAAAACCTGTATAATTTTGTTAACCAATTATTGCCCCAATACATTCGATAAAAATGAACAAAACAAAAAGACATCAAACCAATTATAAAGGATGGTAAAGGAGGGAGAAGGAATAGATTATAATCGATCATAACAAACACCAGAATTCAAACCTAGCTAGATTAGAGGATTACATGGAGGGCAGGGGGGGAAGTATTAAAAAAAAAAGAAGTGGATACTTATGCATATTAAAAGGAACACAAACTAGAAAAAAAATATGGCAGATGGTTACTCTGAAAAGATCATAGAAGTAGTTAAAACAGGAATACATAGATAAAGGAATGAAAGAGACAAAAACACACCTGTTACAGAGAGAAGATTCAGCTACTCAATATATTTAGCCTGAGCAGTTACCCATTTAAAATGACACCAGAACACTCTTGGATAAATAGAATGCATCATGCTTACTCTTTGTGGGTGGGAGAACATGTTGTGGAAAATGTCCAGAACTTAAATGTGGGAGTGACTCATTTCTCCTTCGGGAATCTCCTCCGAGACAGGGCCCTGCATTTTGCAGGGTATTTGTTGCACCATTATGAATCATCAGCAATAGGTGTAAGGATGTTTTTAGCTACTTCAATTTATAAAGCATTTATGCTCACGTTACAAATAAATACAATGTTAAGTAAAATGAGGACACTCTTAAGGGAAGTTGGTTCAGGAAAAATTAGGCAGACCCAGAAAAGAGTGCACAGAAAAATTGGCAGTAGATCAAAATATTAATTTTTAAAAAAAACTATGATTGTATTTCGATGTGTAACTTCTGTACAACCCAAAAATAAAACACCACAGTAAATAACAAAAAAAAACATAGTATTTCATTTGCAATGCATAACAAATGGCTAACACCTTTAGTCATAAATGAGCTAATAGTATTTTCTTTTAAGGTAGGACTGAGGCAAGAATTTTTCGTATTTAAGGAAAACATGGACAATAAGCTGCACATATTTAAAGTGTACTGCATGTTTGGTATATGTTTCACCCGTGAAAACATCACCGTCGAGGTTATGAACATGTCTGTTACCATCAAAAGTTTTCTCGTAACCTTCATTCCCCTTCTCAAGGCCTCCCTCTCTGTGCCCTGTTCCCAAGCAGCCATTCGTCTGCTTTCCGCCAGAGATTAAGACTTTGTTTGGATGAGTTAGGAAGTGAATTTAGCAACTAGTAACAGGCCTTCACTCTGCTCCCAGAAAGTAGTGGTTTAAGGAAATATTCAAGGTTTTAACCTCTCGTACTAAAAGCTACGAGTAGTGATTGAAGAGCCCTCCCTCGATCTCTGCCCCGTCATTCCTAGGTATTGACGCCGCTGTGCCCCCAAATGGTTGCTGGAACACAACACATTACATCTACGTTCTGACCAATTGAATGGAAGTAGGCGTGCTCTTACTTTATAGTGATTTCCATGTCTCTTTTTGTTTTTAATTGATTTTAGAGATAGAAAAACATTGATTTGTTCCACTTACTGATGCATTGATTGGTTGATTCTTGTATCTGCCCTGCCCAGCATCAAACCCGCCACCTTGGTGTGTTGGTGTGATGTACTAACCAATTGAACACCCGGGCCAGGGCTCCCAGAGGTCTTGCATAACACATTCACTGGCCAAAAGCCCAATGTCATGACCACACATCAGTTTCAAGGGTGTTTTTATCCAAACTCACTGCAGCCTTAAAAAAAATAGAGCTTCTGTTCCTTTTTATCAGGTATTAGCAGTATGTCAGTAGCAGGCCAGAACCAAAGCGAAACGGATGTTCTAGCCAACCAGCTGTCTTTGCCCTGTCCTCTCTCTGATTTCCTTTATTGGACATGACTTCTCTCCCCATTAAAAAAGTAAACGTCGTCACTCTTCGTGTTAAAGCAAGAGTGATAGATATGAACCCCAACCAGGACTTGAACTGGCGACCTTGCGCTTTGCAGGGTGACACCCAACCCACTGAGCCACACTGCTCAGGGCTAAGCATGATAGTTTTAAGTTGTACACATGAAATTCTAAGTTAATCTAGACTTTTTTGATTATTTTGGTCCCTTCTGTTTTTCTTTTACCATCTTAGACTAAAGTAACCTGCGGGCACACCTGCTTGCCTTGGTGGAAAGTTACCGCAAGGAGTGCTGGGAACGGCTAGTAACTATCCCAGGAAGTAGGTCAAGGAAACATTTTTTTCTGCTGCAAATATGGGAATGGAAGAACAAAATACCAGATCTCCGTAATCATAGGCCTCCCTTTTTGTCAGCAAGAATTGCCAGACACGTTTACTGACCTTCAGCTTTGTTCCAGGCACTGCAATAGGCACTCTATGCATACGTAGGAGTGCCCGGATGATGTGGGTGTCATTCTTTCCATTTTGCAAAGAGAAGACTTTGCTCCAAAGAGGTTAGCCTCAAGTAACCTGCCAGAGGCACATGGGCAGTGAACAGAAGTGCAGTCTGGTTCCAAATCTAATGGATGCTGTCTCTC
Source organism: Carollia perspicillata (assembly GCA_004027735.1). Lineage (NCBI taxonomy): Eukaryota > Metazoa > Chordata > Mammalia > Chiroptera > Phyllostomidae > Carollia > Carollia perspicillata. The sequence goes on from PVKM010052424.1 coordinate 7,735, forward strand.
GTTTGGGAGGCAGGTGTTCTCTCTAGCTGCACACCACCCCCTCCCTCCAATATGAGTGAAAAAAAATCACGATTAAAAAAGCTCGAATACACCATGGCCTCATTTAAAAATTTCCCATGCTCTCTTAATTAGGACTCTTGGTTACAGTCAACTAAAAGAGGATGAATAGTCTCAGGTGACCAGGTAGAAGAATATTGACGGATCAGGCTTCAGGTATCCAGGGACGCGGGCCTGGGTGCCAGCACTGTCAGTCACTTGGCCCTGTCCCTCTCTCCACGGTAATCTCATTCTTGCCACTGGACCCAGGCTTGTCCGTGCGGTGGGAGAGAAAGGTGGGCTTACGTGGAGAACTGTTCAGGCCCGCACTGTCCAGCAAGCCATCCTCAGGGAAACAGTGTGGGTTTCCTCTTTTCCCTCTGTCTCTCCTTTCGGTTGGGAGGGGAGGAGGCTGGCATCATCCATACGTAAAGAGTCCCAGGGAAAGTAAAAATACCAGGCAGCCGACTCTGCAGGTAGATTTAAGTCTTTATCAACTTTACACCACCTTTAAATGAGTATCAGTATCCCAGAATTATATTCTACATTGTGTCTGTGTTCAGTCCAAATTGGGAACTGAGTGTTTTAATTCCCATTTGACAGCTTTTGTTTAGAAAAACTCTTTCAGACACTCCATTCCCTTTCTTCACCCAGGGACATTTATCTTACTAGTTTCCCCTCCACAGTTGTAGATAATATACCCATACTGGAGGCTCAATGGAAGGGCTTTTGCCTTTTTCCAGTCACTTCTGGACCCCGAATCACACCGCAGACCCACATTGATATGTTTGCGTTGGTGCCAGAAGGCTTGAGATTTCATGGGCTCCTCTCCTGGAGTCAGGAAGCAGCCCGGTGCTGTGAGCACCGTGTGTGTTGATCTCCCCATTGAAGGCCCTCTGGTTTTGGGCACCTCATTTTCCTCCCACCCTGATGTCTTCACCAACTTACGTTCAAGGGTAGTTTTTGCCTGAGCGTCTAATAAATCGTTTCTGGATGGGAAGGGTGGATGTAGCAAAGGCACATCTCCGCCATTGACTGTCTTTTTTCATCCAGTGTTAGATTGCAAGTGTTCCACGGACAGCTGGGTAGGAGCCACGGTTCCTGCTTTGTGCCTCGGAGAGAATCGCAGCTTGGCTATATGTCGCTCAGGAGTCTTCGTTCTTGACACAGCACCCAGACTAACTCCTGTAGTTAATTCAGTCGATACGTAGTCTTGTAAAGGGATTGACCCCGACCAGGGTCTAGAGTTACGACAAAGAAAGCATGGAAGACAGACATCTCATTTTGTAGTGGACCTAAAAACGTAGTGGACCGCATTTTTATTGCTTTTTAGAACAACTGCTACTTCATCTCTTCCTAAAAACACACTTTTGGTCACCGAGGTAACTAGAGGATTGCGTAAGGTGCCTTGTTTACCTGGGGGTGTTCGTAAGCAGGATCAGGGATATCGTTGCTGTCCACGTAAAAAGAGCCTTGATTCCCTACCGTATTCCATCACATTTAAGGTGCCCTGGAGTGTAAGCTGCACGTTTATTTTACATACAACTGATAAAGGGAAAGTCCTACCGACGATTTAGGATAAACCCACGACAAAGATATTAAATGTGACTAAAATTAGGTGCAGCCTGCACTACAGCGCTTCCCACACCTGGTTTGGCGGACTGAGTTTCTGGGTGCTGCGCTGGCACTCTTACGCCCCGCTGACTGTCAGGACACCGCACAGCACCAGCCACCAGGCCCCCGCCGGTCTCCATAGCGGACACCACTACTCGCCGACTGCGCCCTTGCCCAGGAGACCCAAAGCGGCCGGCACTGGAGCCCACTGGACCCTCACATTCCCAGTGTTTGCTTGGATCTGCTAACATTTAGAGCATGATAACATTTTTTTCTCACCCGGCTCGCCGCCCCCGTCACCCATGCTTGTCATTTTTTGTTTTTTTTAACGGCAAAGTGTGATTCTATTTTCAGAGTTTACCCAGCCCCTTCCCAGCTGTTCATGTTCCCCCAACGCACCTGCCTCTTGTCTCCTTCAGAGGCCTTGCTTTCGGTGATGGGAACTAGTCCAGCAGGTCCTGGTCTGCACATCCCGGAAGGCAGTGCCTGGCCGCCTTGTGTGTGGTTTGGGGAGGGAAGATCCATTTTGTCTGTAATTTAAAGCTTCTCTGACTCTCAACCCTGGGACTGATAACCATCTTTGCCTACTTGGGGATATCACAGTCAGAGCTTTCACACCTTCCACCTGCTTGAAAAATGGAGGTGGGAAAAATAGTTCCTAATAGAATGTTCTAGACCCAAGGGCTTGCAGGGGCCTGGCAGGACATGAGGAAGCGAGCCTAGCTAGGCGGCAGTAGGGGGAGAGGTGAGTAGACAGTCGCATGTTAAACGTGCCTCCCCACTCCCGCCCCAGCAAAGGGTGGGTAGTCATTGCCCTCCCAGCCCTTTTTTTTTTTTTTTTGCCCCTGCAGGAGTTGTGGGCCT
>PVKM010052425.1:0-10259 GCA_004027735.1 Carollia perspicillata
ACCATACTCAACCAATTATCTGAGTATCCTGATCACCAGTGCTTTGAACTGTGCATCTGATAGGTTGGTTATCTCTTGGTCACTTAAAAGTATTGGCTCTGGGGCTCTGAGCTGTTCTGTTTGAGTCGTATTTGGTCAGGTGACACCTGTTATGTATGGGTGGTGGAGCCTTGGGTGTTTACCAGGGCGGGGTGACCTAGTCGCAGGGTTGTGACGTTGTCTGTGGGGGCGGGGTCAGAGAGGGAACAATGGCGCCCCTTCCGTGTTCTCTCAGATTTCCGTCCCCTCCACTGCTTCCCAGAAGGGCCTGATTTGTCTGCACGCGAATGTGTGTCCGTGATCTTCCAACTGCCCTGTGTGCCCTTCGTCCACTGCTCGTCTCCTCCCCAAGTCTGAGGTCTGTAAGCTCCGTGCCACCTAAGCTCCCTGGCGCTCCCAGGTCTGCCAGCCACTGCCTTTTCCAGTGGTGTTCCCTCTCCTCGGACTGCTGATTCCGCCTGGTCAAAAGGTTGTCGGACTTCTGTAGTTCAATTTTCTGTGTTCTGGTTGTGTTATTGTTTATAAATATGTGTTGACCTTAATCTTGGTTGTGCGAGGAGGTCCAGCATTTCCACCTATGCCTCCATTTTCGCTGGAAGTCTGACTTCTATTGTATTTTTCTTTTCTTTCTCACCTATCAAAGGGAAGATAACAAATGAAGTAGTTTTTCATTTAAAAAAGAAAAGAATGTATTTACCACAATCAGAAGTGCTTTAGGTGTAATTAAAAATCAGGGCTCCCTGCCCACATCTCAACAAGGGGTCCTGGTTATACCTCCGTTTTTGTGACCCAAGCTCTGTTTCTGGCAAAAATGTACTCTTTATATGTAAGGCACAGATATACATCCCCAAATACATGGTATATCTGTGGCATTAAAATTTTGTGGGATGGGGCAAATAGAGAACATTGTCTAAAAAACTTTCTTGTGGGTATGACATGGAGTAAAAAGGTTGAGAAACACTGCTTAGCATAGATTTTGGAACTCAGTAATCAGACTTTTAGCATTTATTAGCCGAAATGTACAGTGAGATTCCTATGCCTGCTCTCCCGCCTTGCTTAAATGCTCACGTACGAACAGAGATGTTTCACACACACAGCATATCTGCACATCTGTCCTTTGGCCGGTAGAAACCTGCAGTAGGTGCATGCATCTGCACACAGTCCTCTCCCCTGCTTGAGTCCAGGTCTCTGAAGACTGGAAAAGAAAAAGACGCCGAATTCTTACACCGTACTTTGGTGGCAGACTGAAGTAGTGAAGTACATTGCTTTTGCATTTTCCACCACTAACTGCTAATGCAGCCTTTCTGTTGGAAGGTGGTCTGAGGGGGACGGGGCTGGGCAGGCCCAGCAGGCACTTGCGGGGCTCCTCCTTGGAGAGCCGGTTTGTCGAACAAAGTCCCAATTGTTCCATCCTCAAAAGAGAAGGCCGGGATAGGATGTGTGCCACTTTTAGCCTAATAGGAAATGAAGTAATTCTTGGGTCATGCTTCAGCAGTTTTGTTTATCTGTAGCAATATTTCGTTTCCATGGGAATGGGTGCTTCAGAGAATGATAAGGAGCCTGTGGAAAAGCTTTCTCAACCTCAGAGCACACACCTGCTGACCTGCAAGCTAGGGTTTGGATTAGACACTTTGAAGAGACCCATCAGCAGTTAATTTTTTATTTCTCACCAGCGCGCCCTTGTTGTGTTTCTGCTTATTCTGCATTCACCCCCCTTCCCTTAATTTTTTCCGATCTGCAGTGTGGAGGCAGCGTTCAGCTCAGAAGCATTGCTGGGCCATGCTGCAGAAGCTCTTTGTAGAACATTAGGGTCCTGTTTTCCTCCAGTGAGCTAAACAGAAGAGAAGCATTTAATAGCTAATACTAGTAACAACTAAAGTTCTAGATGCCTGTGTTGTGCCAGGTGCTTTGTGTACTGGCATCTCTGATCTTTCTAACAATCTGGACCGCTGCTGGGAATGGTGTGCTTTCATGCACAAGCCAATGGGCTTCGTGGTTGTGTGACTTTTCCAGGAAGACCAGACAGTGTGCAGTGGAGGGCGAGATTCAGACCTGTTGTTTTCTGAGTCTCCAGCTGCCTGCCAGCATGCTGTGGGACCCTCCACATCTACTCCATTCCGTTAGGAACACATCTCTCTCACCCCATAATTTACTTTATATTTGTTTTAAATCAGCTGGACCTGATTATGGGATAAATTCAGAAGGCAATTAAGAAATTGGAATTAAAGTTCAGGTCATGTTTCTTTAACAGTTTATCTCTCTTTTTCCCCCTCTCTAAATTCCCTGGGCGTACCTCCTTCAGAAGAAGCTCAGCCAGTTTTTTCAGAACTTCCCTTTTTAAAAAAGACTTGTGATTTTTATTTTCCTTTGTTACCAGAAAATTGAGTGGGAAGAAAAACACCATGGAATTGGCTGAAAACCTTGTTGCTTATCTCTCCATTGCAGCTTCTGTTTGCACATAAACAGCAGTTAAGCGATGGTGATTCTGTTGAATTGGACATGGTTCCCCATCTCATGTCTTTGCAGTGTGGATGTCGACACTGCTAGTGCCTTGCACTTCGTCTGCACAAAGGCGGTCGATCATAAGGCTGACGGCCCCTGCAAGTAGCTGTGTCTCTAGAGCTGTAGCAAGAGGCCTTAGGTGTGCACATGTAGTGATTTTAGTTCTGTTACTGAGTCCCTACTATGTAACCTTGTTTTTAAAATGTTGATTTTTTCCTCTTCTAGATGCTTAATCTAAAAGGTTGTAAGGATTCAAAAATAATCTTAATCAGTTGAGCCTAATAGAAAACATTACCGTGAGAGAGGAGCCCTGCCAGCCCAGTGTGGTTGGTTTCCAGACTGCAGGGTGAGGTATTTTGTTCTTGATCAGTAGTAACTCTTCCAGTTGACTCTAAGTTTAATAAAGACTCATCCAAGAAATCCTCGGTTCTCCACTCCTCTTTCAATCCTCAGTTTTTCTTTTGAAAAAGAAGCCTATAATCATATCAAACAGATTCCAGATTTGTGGCCTAGTTCACTTAGGATGATTCATAGTTTCTCCTTTAGATTGTGAGTTCATGTCTGAAGGGGAAATACTGGGCTGAACATCGGATAGCTTTTCCTTCATATCTATTTCATGGCGTTTCCTGACATTCTGCATCTTCTAATATACAGTTTTGTTTTCACTTTACACAAAACAGAGCTGTCGATAGTTCACCCATTCACCCGTCCACTTTCTAACAAGTTCTTCTGCTAAAGCAGCAGAAAGAGATATGTGTGCCTACGTTGCTCAACACTCGGGGCTTGTTACACACACGTAAGAACCCTCATCATCTTCAGTTTCTCTCCCCCTTGTTTGTCCCCACCCTGTGCTAGCCAAGTAAACAGTCGTTTCAGTGATTCCAGATAGATTTCTGTGCAGGTACCTTGCTTCTGTACTTTTTAGTTCAGAGTTAGGTCATATTGCTTCACCAGGGCTTTTTGTTGTGTGTGTGTGTGTCTGTCTGTCTGTCTGATGATGTCAAAGAACTGGAATATGGTGTGGGCCATGTGTATATCCAGGAGGTGATGGATGGTGCAGTGAATGGTATTCACTTGTAGTGACATTGTGGTTCCCTTTCAGGTTTGAGGTTTCAGGTTTCTCACCTTTGCACAAGCCTGGGGAAGGAGACTAGTAAGAAAGGATCTGGACCGTTTGGATGGGTAGGGGCAGCAGACAGTATCACTTTAGGTTAGTGTAGTATCTCTTGTAAGGCACTCGAGTTTAAGTTTTGAAAACAATTTGGATCCCAGATTACTCACATTATTACTATTGAATTGAGAAACCTGTGGTTTTTGCTTTTATTGACGTTAACTTACATCTACCTCAAAAGACTGGCAGGAATTTATACATTAGTTTAATCCTGAATAAATGGGAAAATGCTATAATTATTGGTTAGATTTGTAAGTGAGAACAGCATTTTTACTTTACATTAATTCTTCTGACCGAAATATATATTGCTACAACTATCTACCTGTCTATCTTCCTACCTACCTTCCTGCTTACTCACCTACCTAATATTTATCTAGCTAACTACTGATGTGATTTAACTGAAAATCACATGAGGCTATTTATTATGCATGTTGTTTTGGGAAAGAGAGTTAAAGAGTTTGGAGGACTCTTCTGAGTTACAGCTCTTCCCTTAGGAGACTATGAGACGATCCAGATTTAAAAGTGGTGGGGAGGTCACCAGGTACCTCAGGCCACATAGCTAATAAGGAAGAAAACATTTAAACTCAGGTCTTTCCTACCGCTAGGCATCTGGACATAGCCAAGTTAATATCTTCCTGAAACTGTGTTGTGGGAATTATTTCATCCCTTGGGCTTACCTTCTGCTTCCATTTTTTTCTTTTTGAAACTTTCCTATTCCTGGAATGTCTTCTCAGCTTCTTCTCCCTTCTCATCTTCTGCCTGGTGAAATGCACTGGCTTCTACAGCAGGACAGGCCGTGGAGCCTGTAGAGGCTGCTTGATCTGCTCGGCATGAAGACGCCGGGCCCAGGGCGGCAGAGGTGACCTGAGGTCACATAGCTCGTGAGCTTTTTAGCTGGGACAGAATATCGTGTTTTTATTCTTACCCTCTCAATTCATCCATGCTCCCCACATTTCCTTTTGAGCTCTTCTACCGTAAGTACTGAGTGCAGAGGGGGACTCAAGTAAGGACATGGGCACAAATTCTAACTCCGCCTTTTAGGAGATTTATAACATTGGCTAGATTACTTAATATGTTTGTGCCGTGGTTTCCTTATCTGGAAAATGGGGAAGCTAATAGTATCTTCGGGGAAGGGTTGTTAATGAGGAGTAAATGGACCGTTATTTGGAAAGCGCTGAGAATAGTGCGGGGACCAGAGCAGGCACTATGTGTTTGTTAGATTAGGTAAGAAGGAGACTGCGTGTCTCTGTTCTGAGGGTCGCAGTCACGTGTCCCTGGGAGCCGAGGGCCTTGGCGACCTCTTCCCACTTTTGCCCACGGGTGAGACGCACTGCTCCTCTCCCACCAGCAGCGCCGTTTGTGTTTCTTACAGACCCCGTTCCACTTTCACGTACTCTGCAGTTTCTGCAGCTTGTTCGATTCCCCTTACAGACCGTCAGCCTCTGAGGGCCGACACGCTTCCTGTCTCCATCTTTACCTTCCAGTCAGTTCCCCAAGCTTGGTGGGTGTCTAGCTGTTACAGACAGTTGAAAAGAAACACTTCCTTTCTGCTGGAAACAGACCCAAGCCCACACTACTTGGACCAGTTGCCTTGTTTCTGCAGACATGGTTGTCTTAGTAATTTGGCTGGCTGCCTTTCAAGGAAGATTAAGAGTTTTTTGTAATTTTACTGCATATGTTGTATAAATTCATACTATAAATGTTTTCATATGTAATATTTATATATCCATTCATTCATTAATTTCTTTATTTATACGAGGGGAAGGGAAAGAGAGAGGGAGAGAAGCATCGACGTGGGAGAGAAACATCAGGAGATTGCCTCCCATGTGCGCCCCGACCTGGGATCTTAACACACCATCTGACTGGGGGCCGAACCCACAACACGGGCGTGTGCCCTGACTGGGAATGGAACTGACGACCCTCTCAGGATGATGCCCCGTCAACTGAGCCACACTAGTCAGGGCTTAATTCAAAATGTGTATTGAGTTGAAATGCATACATGGGTGTGTACACACACACACACAGGGCGCTTCATTTTCTTACGTCCTTCAAGGAAATCATTCAGCTCGGAAGGCAGTGGGAGGATCTGGTAGAGTTGCGTGTTTGCATGGAGACCGATCTCGGTGGTTCATGAACCTGTTATTAGTCTTTGTTATTTTTGCCTAGTCGTCATACTGGCTTCTCATTCCAAGTAGTGGGCTCCTTTCAGGCAGGAACAAAGCTCTCCCTTCCTCTTTTGTTTATAAGCAATGTGGCCCAGAGCTCTTCTATCGTAATATAACAGGCCCTGTCCATTGGCATCAGACTTGAATAATGGACCCTGCTTCTTAACCTGTGTAACCGTGTGGCCTCAGTTCTCTCGTCCATTGTGTGAGGACAATACCTACCTTCTGAATTTACTGTGTAGAGAAAATGCCTGGTATGTCATAGGTACTGGTTAGTAAATACGTGTCCCCACTCTAAAATAACACAGCAGTGAGAGGTTCCTTTCGTTACAGGGTAAAGGGCTTGTGGAGGCCCCCGGGAGAAAACCATGTGGAAAATCAGTTTACTTCTTATTCGTATTGGAAACATGAAAAAAAAAATACCATTTTCTCTTAAAGACAGCAGAAAGCTTAGTTTGTTCTGCCTAAGTCTGAAATCTCCCTTGGCCTGTGCCTGTGGCATGGGAAGCCAGCGTCACAGGCTGTGGCCTCGCTCTGCCGTGGACTGGCGGCCCCTGCGTGTGGGCACATTCAGCAGAGCCGTGGTGCATGGGTGCCTGTGGTTCATCAGGCAAAGCAGCAAAAATTTGGCTCCATTTTCTTTATTTTCTTCTCATCAGAAAGATATGTTGTGGAAGAAGAGTGATGTTAGCAATATTCTAGTTGAGATCAGTGTCTGAAAGTTGAGGGAAAACTGTTTCAGTAAATATGTTCTGCACATTGGAAATACTTAATCTTGTGAGGATAAAAATCCACAAGAACGTCTGATACCCCAGCAAGGCCACACCCACAGAAACAGTGCTGTGGAAGCTCCTGGTTTCACTCCGGTGGAGCTCTTTGGGGTGGTGTGCAGGTCGCTGCCTCCTGCTGCAGTCCACAAGGTCTCTGCCTGCCTGTGCCATGGACACCACCGTTGTTGGCGTGCCTGCTGCGCCTCAGCTGGGCTTCTGGCCCCGGCATTGTGTCATCCCTCTGTGAGCCAGGGATTCCCTTCATGCCTTCATTACCTTGTGGGAAAGAAGCTGTACCTGAGAGCAGAACTTGTTTTCTTGGCCATGGCTCGCTAGTAATAGTTGAATGAAATCAAGCAGTTTTGTACTTTTCAAGGTGTTTTATTTGATCGATTGTATTGTGATTATAAAGCAAGTGCTGAGGAGCCTGTAAAATTCCTCTTGTGTAACCTGTGTGAGCGACCTTTAACCCTGCTGTGTTTTCTGATCTAAAAGTTAGTGGGCATTCGACTTCCTGCTGTACACAAACCTTACAAGATCCTTGAGCTTCTGTTCTCTTAGTTTGCTCAAATTGAACGGCCGTAGTTCAGTATACACTGTGATATTCAGAGACTATTCCATGACAAACACTATGCTATACACACAGTGACAACGAGACATAAAGTTGTCTGCCCTTTGGTAAGGGCACTACTTGGTATTTGCAAACCATAGGGCTGGAAATAGAGTTTTAAGCAGTTTGGAAGATTGCTGTCAGAGCTAAGAGAAAGGACGGGCTTCTTTTAGGAAGGGGAACTTGAGCGGCCTACAAGAGGAGCAGAGAGGACCCACAAGTGGCCCCTTTGCTCAGAGGACTCTAATCTGTCTTCTTTGCCCCGTGTGTCTCCTCCAGGTCACGACTGCTGTGAGACCGTGAAAGTACAGCTCTGTGCTTCCAAAGAGGGCCTTCCCGTGTTCGTGGTGGCCGAAGAAGACTTCGAGTTCGTCCAGGACGAGGCTTACGATGCAGCCCAGTTCCTGGCAACCAGTGCTGGGAATCAGCAGGCGCTGAACTTCACCCGCTTTCTCGATCGGTCAGGACCCCCATCGACAGATGTGAATTCCCTTGACGTGAAGGTGGCCCTGGCATTCCGGCACCTGAAACTGCCGGCAGAGTGGAATGTCCTGGGAACAGACCAGACTTTGCATGGTAAGAACTTGAAAGACCCACAAACCTATGCTGAGTTTGGAATACCTAAGTTTTTTTATGGGGCTGCTTTTATATAGTCATTGCCATCAAGTCTTCTCCAGTGCCTGAATAAGTCTCTCAATTACTGTAGTCAAGTGGCCGTGATGGCGTTGCTTCTGGGTTCTGCAGCCGAGCTGTTAAACCTGCTCCTGCAGGGCAGTGACCCGAGAGGGAGCTGCTGTAGCCAGGCCCCTCTCACTCACTGCCGGGAGCGCGGAGCGCCTTTCTGTGGGTGTGGTTTCAGGCTGATCTCTCTAGTGTGGGAAGTGACCCACCCTTCATGAGGAGAGCAAAGGATAACTGTGTACCTTTTTTGGTGATAATTGATCAAAGACAGGTATTCTGAAGTTCTCTACAGAGTCCGTGGAGCTGGAGGAAAGGAATGTGGGGACTGAGTGGGAGGAGCAGGAGGGCAGGCTGAACTCTGAGACACCTGGCACTTTCGTTTGTTTTCTTTTTATTTTATTTTGTGTGTGTGTGTATGTGTGTGTGTGTGTGTGTGTGTTTTGTTTGTTTCTTTGTTGTTATTATTTTTTAACTGACACTTTTCAAACCAGGTTATTTTCACTCTTGCTTATTTACTGGCTCTCCATGAGAGGTCACTGAAGGAAGGCCTCCACTTTTTAAAAACACTGATGTAATAGGATCTATTTATGTCCCTCTGAGTCAGATAGGGGTTTTCCCACATAATTTTTCTTGTGGCAGATGGCATCTACTAGATGTCATGGTTTTTTATATACATACATACATACGTACATACACATGTTTAAATGAAATAATTTATACCCGGAGTCCATAAATAATATCCTCTTTCCCTCCTGAGTTTAAATGCAGTTGAAAGATTTAGGAGTTAGAGATGAAAATGTTTTTTTCTGTTACTGATGAAAGCCACGTTGGAAGACTGACATTAGGCCTCCTACATGAAGATTTGCTGTCTTTTCTAAAGAGCTGGACGATCACAGCACTTCCCTTCCATCTCCACCCAGCTCTGCCCACTGTGTATTTAGGGAGGGCAGACCAGAAGGCACCGTCTCTGCGGGTAGCAGGTCCTGAGCAGAAGTGCCCAGAGGGCATGCTCAGTGCCTGCTCCCACAGACCCATCGAGTGAACATGATCTTCCTCCCATGGAAGATCGGGGAAGGGCTATTTGCCACCTTTGCTTCTCTTATATCCACTGAATTTAACAGTACTAAAGCAGTCTCCTACCCAGGTGACTACAAAAGAAAGTACAGACTGAAATCAAGGAAGAAAGCATTTGTCCTTTACTTCTTTCTTGCCATGACAGTGTCCAAAAACCCTCTGCTCTGCTAAGACCTAGAGATCACAGTGTTTGCCATTGTATCGGGCATGCACCCCTTTCCAGAAACCTAAGGATGGGGCTCACTACCTCTGCCCTACTGCTTCTGTATTCGTGTAGGAATGGTTGTTCTGGCCATTTATGAAGTGGTCAAGATGGATTCCATTAATTATTTGTGGAGCCTTAATGGGTTTTATTTTTGTTTTTGTTTGTTTAAAGAAGGCACAGGAGTTGGATAGTGTGTTTATGTTGCCATGGTTAACAGGACGCGCAGTTCACCATTGAACAACACGATTTTGAACTGCACGGATCCACTTACACACGTATCTTCAGTCCATGGCTGGGAGTCCACATACGCAGAGGGCTGGCCGTGTGGGCAGTTGGTGCCCCCATCCCCCTGTTGTTCATAGGTCAGCTGTGTTAGAAAAAGCACGGCTCTGGAACTTTCGGCACATCACTTCCCCTCCCTGGCCTTGGCTTCCTTGTGTTGAATAGGGAACTGGCCAGCTTTAATTTTTGTGGACTTTCCATGTGCCTCTTAAGTTTCTGTTGCATAAAATTGCCCAGGCGGTGCTAGCACAGGCCGGATCAAATTTGAACACTTAGGGAAATGCATTAAAACCACAGTGAGGTGCCATTACACACCTACGAGGAAAGCTAAGATTAAAGAGACCAAGTGCTGGCAAGGAAGCGGACCATCTCACGGATTGCTGTGGGGGCTGCAGAACGACACCGCCCCTCTAGAAGGCAGTCTGGCAGTTTCCTATCAAGTTAAGTGTTCGTTTACTGTGCGACCCAGGAATCCTGCTTTTGGATATTAATCCTAGGTTCTTATATTAACTCAAAAAAATCTTCGCACTTCCGTGCCTATGGCAGCACTATTTATAGTCCCCAAAACCTGGAACTAAGCCAGGTCTCTTTCACTGGGTGGATGTGTAAACAAGCTGTGGTTCATCAACACAGTTGAGTATTACCCAGCCTTAAAAATTATTGACAGGTACAATAGTTTTCTATTTCTAAAAACTTGGATGCTTTGTGCTAAGTAAAAGAAGTCAGTTTCCAGAGGGTATGTAGTATATGACTTCACTTA